>LR546250.1:0-57594 GCA_900536305.3 Caenorhabditis sp. 40 LS-2015 | reverse complement strand
GAGAGAGAGAGAGAGAGAGAGAGAGAGAGAGAGAGAGAGAGAGAGAGAGAGAGAGGAGTCTGGAAAAATAAATGAGACGGAAAATACATACAGATGGAACACATATGCGTGAAGCCGCAGTGAGATTTTTTTAGGGGAATAGAGAGGTCGGATTACGGAAAAAAACAAAGAATGAGAAGAGACAGTAGGGAGTATGTAATCAGATGAAATGTTTCCAGATGAGATTCTAGGAATCTGAAACTGAGAATATGTGTTCTTGATTCATTGCTGGTTTTGCTTTTTTCTTCAATTTCTATTTCGAATAAGTTTGTTTTTGACATCTATCGTATATAATAATTGAAATCAGATCTCTTTCTCGCCCATCTCCAATTTCATCTGAAAACAGTAAACACACGAAATGCTTTCCCTTTTGTTTATCTACAGTAACCCCTTCGATTTTCAGACATTCGCCCATATCTACTTCGAACGGGTGCTCTCTCGTGAAATCAAGTACTTTGATGACTTTGTCACTCTCGTCGAAGGCCTCACGTATGCTCATCTTCCAGCCCTCCGAAAAGAAGTTGAACGATTCATTTGCCAGGAAGTTATTCAGGTGAGTTCAGCACTAACATCTGCATGGTCATTTCTTTCGTTCAATCTCATACTGGTTCAGATTCAGGCCGACATGGATCCATCGTTTGCAAAACGGCTACTTCTTGTCTCCGAAAAGTACAATTTGGATGTGCTCAAAATGGTGATCAACGGATTCCTCGTTGATCAAATAATCGGGAATTCGAATCCACCAAAAGAACTCGTGAATATCACACACGAACTGCAACAAATGGCACATGAAATGTAGGTCAACACTACCTTCGAGTCGCTTATGTATTGACTTTTCAGCCGCGAAAACGACAATATTGAGAACATTGTGGGTACAGTAGTCACCGATCTTCAAGAATTGACCCGTCGTGTTCGTCGTGTGTCCCTCTCCCACTCCCCGTCACAATCATCCCATAGCAGGTAAGAGGGAACAGAGAATCTGATGCAATCCTCGAAAAGAGAATTGGCGAGAGTGTGCGATTCACATGAATAGCCCCAACACTTCCACTCTTGCAAACATCGTTTTTTCTTTGTTTTTTATCTTTGCCTCTAGAGAAATCAAAGATTGATGGATCGTTTTAATAGATATGGCACACTGATAATGAACAACTTTTTGTCGCGTTTTTCAATAATAATGTGGTGAGAAAAAACAGAGACTGATAAAGTATTCAGTCATTAATGGTGACTTTTTTTGAAATTTCATGGCAGGGACATAAAGATAGTAGTCCCCATATTTCGAAAGGGTTTGTAGAGAGGGGGGAAGTGTCGTGGTAGTTTGTGAACGAGAACAACTAGAGACACTTAGAATCCGTTAGTCCACAAAATGTTTAGGGGTTCCAAATCTCGAAAAGAGATCAGGGGTCCCGAATCAGAAATAGTTTGAAGAAACCAACAAAGTCTTATGGTTTGGGGACCTATCGAAAAAATTTCGGAGAATGTGTAACTTGTGGCCCTCCAACACGGAAAATATCGAAGTTTTGACTTGATTCTGAAAGTTGATTCGAGTTCTTCCGTCCCCTGATCTGTTCTGGGACGGCTGAACTTTCTGATGCCCATCACAAGTTTTACCATACATGATTCCTGATGAGACAATCTTTATGTTCTTATTGAACTGTTTCTTTTTACAGCTCTCCCCTTGCGACGCCAACCAATGGAAGTGGTTCCCCATCAGTGCCTGCTCCTTTCGACTCACCAACGAGTCGATTCAAGAGAGTCTCCCTTGCTTAAACACATTCTTCTTCGCCCTCTTCTTCGTTCATTCATCTGGATTCCGCGCGTGCATTGTACTCACACGTGTCTATATATAACGTGTAAATTGACCCCGATTCTTCGTATACCCCCTTCGATTGTTTCCACCCCCGTAGACTCTCTTCTTCTTCTTTTCTGGAGTAACTTATAGAACTGCCTTGTGTCCCGTACCACCTCATACCATATTACCTCCTTCATCTCTTCATGTTCTTGCATTTATCCCTTAGCTTGTCATCACCATTTCCCTCCTCTTTGCACCCACACTTGTTACTCCTCAACTGCCTTCAGGTCACTCATTCTATTTTTGTGTAGTCTCTTTTTGTACATAGGCCACAATTCGTAGGCTCACAATTCTGTCCTTTCTTTTTGCGACGACGATACTGTTTGATTTTGACATCAATCCCTTCTGCTTCTTTTTTTCTCTTTATCCTCTTCTCGCTCGGTTCGTTTGAAAATGCTTTTTTGTTCGGTTAGAATACTTCCTTGGTTGTCATCACCCCACATTGTAAAAAATGAAAACTGATTCATACAAGAATTCTGAATGCATCATCTGCAATAAAACAAGTCTTCCACGACGTCTCCAGAACTCCATCCAAATATAGTGTACTATTATTATTATTACTATACAAAATAGAGAAACATCCAAATAAATACATAGAAAAATTCCAAATCACATGGGGGCACTCAAATTTTCTGCAAATTTGATGGAGACGAAGAGACATTTTAGGTGGGAATAAGAGATGAGGATGCAGAAATAATTAAGGCTTTCTTGAAGACGAACAAAATGAATGAAATGATGTCATATGTTGGGAGTGGAATGTTCCAGAACAGTTTGAAAGAGAAGTTGTGATGTGAAAGGAGAAGAGAACATATAAATAAGATGAAAATTGAAAGATGAATTAAGAGAAAATGGTTTATCCGCATCCACCGCATCCGCCACACCCGCCACATCCTCCGCATCCACCACAGGCTCCACAGGCCCCGCATGCTCCACAGGCTCCACAGGCGGCACCGTCACAACCGACTCCGCACATCAGAAGAGGTGCTATTTCACAGCCACCTGAAAATAGTAACGTTGTCAATTCTAAATGTTGGATTTTCGTAGATTGTTAGGTTAGAAGTTTCGCTCAAATTTCCATCCACTTTCCTTAATCTTTGAGAGTCGATGTGAATCTCACCAGCAAGTTTTTTTAAAGGGGTCTTGAGAATTTTCTGAAAAGTTAGCCAATTTTTTAGATAATTATCTGCTCACCGTTCTCAGCGCGTCAAAATGTACCTATGGCTAACTTTTCAGAAAATTCTCAAGACTCCTCTAAAAAAAACTTGCTGGTCAGAAAAATTGGTCAACTAACAAAACGTGAGCAATATTTTGTTGAATGATCTCTTTTTGATATCTGTTACAGGATCGAAGAAAAAATTAGTCAAAGTAACGGTAAGAGGGTGATGGTATGTTAGAGGGTATAATGTATTATAAGTATTATCTAATGCTTACAACGGAGTTCTTGGAATTTTTAAAAAACAAATTCGATTCCTGATTAGCAGAAAATCCAAAAACCAACCCAATCCATCCTGATCCGTGGACAACAGTAATCGATTAGTGGGCAGCTGCCTTCCATATCCACATGCCAGTGTCAACGGCCATTTGTGAGCTTGATGACCGACAGAAGTACTATCATTCCTCGATCTCACTTTATCCGGATTACAGAGAACGAAGAGAGTGGAGACGCAGAATATGCTGGCGATCTGTTCAGCCGTGTTCGTGGATCGGCACTCGATTCTTTTCCCGGGAAGACGTGCTTGGGCATCTGAAAATGTCACTATTTTTAGACTTTGTTCTTGTTTAGATGCTCTTTCTCCTCCTTTGCCAAACATACTGTCGTAATCGGTTCAAAATGTTTTAAGGAATAGTGATTCAAAGCTCACTATTCTTATCGTATAGAAAGTGATGTATTGATAGTGAGCTCTAAATTGTGAAGTACTGAAAATGTAATACCTCCAATCAGGAACAATGTGGATCCGTCGGCCGATGGAACTTCCAGTTTTTGAACGGTATTCTTCAACAGGTTGAAAGCATCTACATGAAGACGTCCAGGGTTTCCAGGCTTCGCCTTCTGACCCTTTGTCGCTGATTGCTTTCTACTGAATCCTGACCATTTTCCCTTGATGATTGCATAGTCTCCTTCCTTATTCACAATCACAAACGCTCTTTCTTCGGCATTCGAGAGATGTGGGAGGAACTGGAAGCGAGGATATTTGATTTGGGTATTCTCAAAAGCATCACTCACCGGTACCAAGTTGCTATCCAACTGATCACGAGATGGCAGAGAATCTGCACCGATGAGATGAGCCATTGAAAGAAAACGCTGCTCTCTACCGTATACCAGAATCATTGAGAGCAGGAGCGGAGCCGAATGGATCACTTGAACTGTGTATTTCGTTCCGTCTCGGGTGTCAACCATGCTGAAACTCGGATTTCATTCTGATTCTCGGATGCCGTTGACGAGCTCACCTATGAGTGGCAACATGCACTGTGGAGTTGGCATTCAGTGCCCCACGATTCAACGATGCGCACTGAGCAAGATAGGCAAGATGAGAATCTCCAGACAACTGTCTTTCGACGAAGTCTCCGACAAGAAGTTGCAGTTCTCGATTCAAGTTGACACTGGTGGTCACATTTACTTTGGCGGTGAATTCCGAATCTTTGGATGTTTTCAGTTGGAGTTCAGCCACGTTGTGGGCACTTTTAGAGTTGCTCGGAGGAAGGAGTTGATCTAGGGATGCCTTGCCAATCAGTTTGATAAGATCTTTTCTCTGTAGAAACATCTTATCGAAGATCTCCAGCTCCACTGTCAAATCCTTCGCTGCTCTTCTTTCGAATGGAAATTTGACAATCGATGCACACGTGGAGCTCTCTGTTGGTTGCCAAACCAGAGAGAATCCAGATTTGGTGACTTGCTTTTGAGAGAGATCTGCGTTGAAAGTGGTCACTTTCTTGTTTCCGTAACAAAGTTTCAGTCTTAATTGTTCCCTTTGAACTGGAATGTCTTTCAAAGAGATAGATGGAACATGAATATCTCCATATGAAATTCCAGCCAAATCTTGAGATTCAAATCCAAGGAACGCGGGAGCATTATGTCCCCTGAACATGCAGCCTCTTCTCCAGAAAGGCTCATCGAAATGGGTAGTCCATAGCTTCTTCGTCAATGCCTCTCCCTTCAGCAGTTTACTTCCTTTCGTTCTATCATTCACAGTGTCATCATGCTTTAAAAGAGAGCCGAATATGGCCGTGCAGTCTCTGAGATAACTGGATGGATGGACCTGAAAAACAAGTCATTCGTATTGCCGTTTTCGGCACTCTCCCATTTATAATTCATGTAGTTGATGTCAGAGAGAAGGCAACTCCTTTTTCCTCTGTTTTTTCATTTTTTTTTCATATTTTGCACATAAGAAGAGAGAATACGCGAAACAGAAACCTATGGTCATTGTATTGAATTCAGAAACATGAACGCTTTAGTATCGTCAGTCCTAAAACATGCCGTTTCTCGTATCGAATTTGTCTCCGTTTTTTTATATTTTTTTATGAAATTTGTCAAAAAGTGGTCAACTGTAATAACGTTCCTCATGCTCTCATAAACATTTTGTTAGTTGACTACTTTCTGACATCAGTTACACGAATCGAGATAAATTATGTACATCAAGCATGGATGTGATTCTCTTTCCGAATGCGTATTTCCATTGAAAGTTCAGAATATTCGCTGATCGTGTTTATTTCTTGCTCATTCCTTCCGTCTTCTCATTCACCCAGTTTACCTGATGCGTATGCCAGATGATGTCGAAATCATAGCACGGTGTCAGGAACTGATCAGCATATGTCTGTTTCAGGAGAAGAAACTGTATGTATCTCTTGACAGCATCCGAAAGAAACTTCGCCGACGTGTAGTGCGGAAGGGAGACCTGAAAGAAGAATGTTAGGTCCCCCGGAACAACAACTGGTCGACTAATCGGCGGATAATCGAACGATTGACACTTGGAGAGAAAGAGATATTTTTGAAGAGCCGCGAGAAATCGGTGTCTGTCTGTGAGATGAGAAGACGAAGACTTTCTCTTCGCATCAAAGTGATTGATGGATGCAGTGAGAAGGGAAAGAGGGGAACAGGAGAGACAAGCCGCTAATTGGTCAATAAGTTATTTTAACACTGGTACGAAGTTTTGATTGATTACAGTCGCAGCAGGACACAAAACACATGAAAGAATGTGGTATCGAGATGGAGGAAGGAGAACCGGAAATTCAAGTTACTGTTCTCAAAACTGTGATTGATGATGATTACCCAATTCGGTTATTTTCGATTTATCACAAGAATCACTGCAGATAACTAGTTTGAGAAATTTCGAAAGGACGTGGGAGTTTTCCAATGGGAGACGGAAGGGTTTCTTAAACCTGCTTTCAACTGTCTGAACGTTTCAAATAGCCGAACTCACTTGATAGTTGAAGTTCCTCTGTCTCTGAACTGCTCCGGCGATATCATAATTACACTTGGTCTTGTAAGCCGTTGGTGGAGTCTGGCTTGCCAAGAAATCGTATGGTTCTGGACTACAGTAAGCATCCCATGCGCGAACACTGCTATCGTATCTGAAATGTTTCTCTTTTGATTCGATGTCTCCCTTTTTTTCTCCGAATACCTCTTTTGAATCTCATCCGAAGAGAGCAACTTATGATCAATCACTTTTCCAACGAGCTTCTCGCAGTCCTGAAAATTGCCTAAATTTCCATTCGCTTATTCAGTTTTCTCCTCATTTCCTAATTCGGCCAATTGGCGCTTTTTTCCCTCACGGGTCAGAGCATTTTATGTGTATGTGTATACATAACAAGTGTCGCCATTCTTTTTCGTGCCAAGGGCATCTGAATATGCCCCCAAGGGAAAGATGTCGTTGTTTCGAAGATGTTGCCAACTTTCGTGTGTTTTGCGCGCTCTCTCTCTCACTCCCTCTATATTCCGGTTCAATCTCTTCATTTCTCGAGACCCCACGCCTTTTCTGACATATAAATAGGATGAAGAACAGCGAGAAAAAAGTCAGAGATGACCCTCGAGTTTGTGCTCATTGAGCATTCGGAACCCCCAAAAGTACCAGTGAATCCATCTTTCCCCATTGGGATTCTATACGTCTCCTGCAAAACAACGAAAACAACACTTTGCTCGAGTGTCATCGTAATCCGTTCAGACGGAAAAAGTCAAGACAGCTAGGAACAGGAAGGGAATTTCCAGAAGGAAAACAAAATTACCATGTTCTATTGATGAAACTCGTTTCATTCACAGTCGTTTCAACAGTTTCAGGTTAGAAATTGTAAAACTTGCATTCGTCATGCATCCCCTCGGATCACTGTTATGTCATTTATCTCGAAAAGTTTTCACTAACGAAATCCAGCTCTTATTATGAATAAAACTTTATTCGTTGGATGTTTTATCAAATTTCAAATGCGAACAGCGATGAATGTCCTCGGAGTGAGACAATGGAACTGCCACACTATTTCAGGTTTTATGGTATGAGCTAATATCCCAGAGAACCTTCAGAGATTTCTGTCCTTATCTCGTTCACATCAGAATTCTCTTAAAAATCGACATGATTGAGCCCACACGTACACACAAGCACATACACTCTCTTCTCACCGACATGTCTCATTTTTCAATGTCATACAAATCTGAGTCTCTTGACTCCGTGTCCACTCTCTTCACACTCTCTGATATGTGATACTTGACGCATTTTTGAGATGTCTCTTCTTCTTCTTCTTCTTCTGAAGGGAATCAGAAGGTGGTTGAGCACCAAAAAAATTCAAAGAAGTAGGTTGCGGAAATGAGAATGTTGAAAAAGATGAACAAACCTCTTGGTAGTGGATGGGACTCAACATGTGAGTGTGCCAGACCCAGTGGACGTCTAGTGGAGGGATCACGTTCAGGTCTGGGTGGGCAGCCTGGAAAACGGATTCATTTTTAGACTGAACTCGAAAAATTTTGGCTAGTATTCTTCAACCACTTTGCAAAGCTAAGGATGTTTCAAAATTAGGACTTCATTCAGATTAAAACCCAAATGAATCCCGAATTTCTCCATTACCTGCATTGGCAACCAGAACGTTTCGTATCTCCGCAGTGCGTGATTCACGACATCTGGTTCGTAGAGCAACGGAGCTTTTCGATCAATCATTCGTAGAAAGTTGGCCTCTCTCTGAAAAAATTCACGAAACTCAATATTTCCTTTTTTACATGTTAACTTTTGCAAGAAGTGCATGTGTGTTTGCTATGAAATCGTGAGACCTTCACACTTCCATCGGGTACTCTGACCTTTCTCAAATGATTTGTGGTCCTCCTTTTCCCATTTCGAGCTTTTCTCCATCCACTCGCGGAGCCCCATTTTCAGAATAGCCTCATAAATTTTCCTGGTTTTTCATTTCCATCGGTTCCTACGATCCCTTCTCTCTCTCTCTTCGAGCTTGCGCTCAATTGAGCTCCGAAATTGAGAGGAGGAAAAACATGAGGAGATAGAAGAAAATAGGACGGGAGAAAAGAGAAAGAACGAATTTTAGTGGGTCCCATAAAATTGAAGGGCGGACTTATTGAATGCATACTACACGACGAACTAGACGGGGAAAAGATGAGCCAAATGGAATAAAATTCGTAATTGTCATCAAAACTTGACGTTCGTTTTCCGAAATATGTCAGGGGATATCGGAGTTCGCTCGCATTCAATCAAACAATTTCCTTCCGGGACTCTCGAAATTAAACTACAGTATACATTCTCTATTTCGGGCATCAGAGGATTCTATATAGACGATGCTGAACTCTTCATCACTCCCTCCCTTTTCCTTTTGCCATTTGTCGCCTTGGCGCGACAAAAGAGGCGCCAACTGAATTCTTGATTGAGTCCGACCGTCTGAATTCTCTCGCTTTCCCATACTCGACGTGCCAACCGAATTAGACTCAACGGGGACTCTTTCTCGTATGTGGGCACAATGCAGAAAGCAACTGCCTTCTTCGTCTTCCTCGGCAGTCAAACAAGGAGGCAACGACGTGTGGGATGAGACGAAGAAATTTCACTTGGGACGAAGGACGAAAAAGACGGAAGAAAATTGTGGGAACGTGGGTTCGATTAGGTTTTGGTACGAATGAAGAGGATACTTCATTCGGAAGAGTACTACTTCAGGTGGTCGATGAACAGACACGCTCTATTGAACTAATCGAACACACTACTGGATAAGTACTTTTCGATTATCCTGATGACGAAAGTTCGGACATTTAGTGCTCCTCTGCTACATTCCGACTTTCATGGCAATTTTCGCAGTCAGCATTACTAGTCATAGTTTTTTTTTCCTCCGAATAAAATGAAATGCAAATAAAGATCACTTAGATATGTTTTGAATGAACAGACCCCTCAGCTTCGGCTTACGCTTACAATCATTATCTGACTTGACATGTAAATACCAATTGTCATTATTGTACAGAATATCGTCCCGAAAGCTAATGCTATCTAACTCCGTCTTACCTGAGCTGCGACTACCAAATCAACCGTAATCGCCGCTGACATCTGCGCAGGCGTCGATCTTAGCGTGGCTGCGGTGGCGTATTCCGGTGGAGACGCTGCCGATGTAGACGTTCCGGAACCACTTGGAGGACTAGTCGTATCCATGTCTTCGTGCTGACAAGACATCGTTCCGTTTCTGGTCATCGCCGTCTTCTGGCCTTCTTCAGATTGCTCGATTCGGTCACCACGACCACGAGTTGTTGGGTACGGGAATATTTTGGATGGTTTGGGAGGGAGTTGAATGGAGATGAAGACGGGAGAGAACTGACGATGAACTCTGGAATTACGTTTGGTGGGTGCCGTTTTCCCAAGAGCACGATAATCGGATTTGGAAGATAGAGAAAAGGAGAAGAAGAAGAAGACAAAGGGGTTACAATGAGTGGGAGTCAAAGAGAACAAAAAAAAAGAGTGAAGAAGAGTCCTAAAGGTTTTATTTTGCATAAAGTTTCGTCGAGAAAAAAGCGAATCTGAGAGGGAAAAGAAAGGAGGGGATTCTCAGAGGGAGTGAGAGAGAGAGAGAATTGATATCAATTGGGGGTGAGAAGAACAGAAGTGACGGAGGGTCCGGCAGGAGAGAAGAAGAAGCAGCAGCAGCTTTTGAGTGTGAAGAAGAAGAAAGAAGGAAAAAACGGAGGAGAAGAAGGGACACGGATGGGGCGGGCAACAAGAAGAATCCAGGGGCGAGAGAGAGGGGACGGACCACGCAGATGCACACGAGCGGAAAACGAGCGAAAATGTGAGGAGGAGCAGAGGAGGGACGCCCCACGATCTTCAGAAAAAAAGAGAGACTCCGCCCTCCGGAAAGAAAAGAAACATGCAGTTATGGAGGTGCCAGGTGAGTCAGGGCTGATGGAGTGTGTCTGGGACTGAATCATGCAAAGAGGATGTGTGAAATACAGTAGATTTATGGGTTAGTGTGTGCATGAGAATATCTGAGAGGTATGATAAGTGGGGAGAGCGGAAGAGATCGCTTGAGGATCACTTGCAAAATACTTGAGCAAAATGTTTATGAATCTCCAAATATAGAAAGTTGTTTATAAAAATATGTACACATGTTAAAAGAGAGATAGAAGTTTGACCAGGGAATACGGAGCACAACTGACCTCGAAGAGTGTTTTTTCTGAAGTTCAAACTTTCACAGGTTTTTAACTTTTAGATTACTGAACAGAACAATTTTCGGAACATGGTATTTATACTTTTTGTGGGGGAATTTCGAATATTTGGATTGTCTGGATTTCCATTCTCTACTCAAACTCATTCCAAGTTCATTGAGCAATTTTTAGAATAAATTGTGATGTTTTAGATTTATCTCTCTCTCTCTCTCCCTTTCTTTCTTAGAAGCAAATTCCTGGGCTCTCCCGTGAAACGTCTTATTCTAATCCGGATCAAGGTAAGACTGACCATACAGATTCAGATTTTAATCAATTTTACCTTGACCTATGTTGTGGCATGAACTGTCCTGATGAACGTCAACCCTCAGATCTACGTTGGCGATACGAACTGCCTATAAAAGCCTATCGAACTTAGCGGTTCCTCTTATGTAAATAAGTACTTTCGTACATCCAACTCGTTACCATCATACGGACATAACAACCTAAATGACGAGAAACTATTAAATTTTGAAATCACCATTTTGTGCTGTCTATAATGAAAAACCGACATACACTTTGCAAAAACAAAATATTTCGACACTGTTCTCTATTTTTGGAAATCAAAAAAAAAAAAACTCATTCCGTTGGAATCTGGCCTGTTATTATGAGGAGTGTTATGTTCAAAGATCTGGTTTTCGCATATGGTTTTATATGCGAACCTGCTCTTTCCGTTTTTTCCTAGCTAATTCATATTATGGGAGACTGAAGGTGGTTTAGGGTTAGAATCTCGAAGGAAGACAGCGAGAAGTGCCATGATTTGTGTGCATTGAGGTGCCATGTGACAGGTTTGAAACCTTCAAGTGGCCCATTCCGAGTCTAACTAATGGGTTTCAAGAGGGGAAATCCTTCCTTTTCTTTTAAATGCTTCCTCCTTCTATTTGTTTTGCTTTCATTACTGTCGAAACAAAAATCAGAAGAGTCATAACGTTGAAATGCGGAGAGAAGAAGAAGAAAAAGCAAAAATTCAATTTCGACAAAGCAAATGGGCTCACCGACTGACGGACAGGAAGACAAGGGCTCCTTTTTTTAGAAACAAGGTTTTGAAGGTTTTGATGTGGCAGTTTTATAGGTCCTCTGTCTTCTCACGACTATACAAAATGAGACCTTGAGGTGCGGGACGTTTTTGGTGAAAAATTGGTAGAGATCTTTCAAGCTTTTGTCGTTTTTTCCCTCATTCTTTTTTCGAAAGGAAGGATGAGCGGAAAGGGGAAATTTGCATGTTCTCGCCCGTCTGGAATCGAGAATTTCGTGGAAGAATTGAGTTTTGGGAAAAGAAAGGAAGAATGGGAATGGAGTTAGTTTCACACCATTGGAACGGAGAACAAAAACAAACGGCGATGAGTAGAGACCGGAAAGGAAATCGGTATTTTCAATTTCTTATCATGTTCAGATCAAATTAGCTCTGTTCGAACTCTTTACCCTACAGACCTTGAAATGTTTTGAAATCGGAACTTTTTCATATGGGAAGGAATATTTGAGAAGGAACAAGAAAACAAGTTTTCAGTTTTCTCAGAACTACAGAATCAGTTTCGCTTTGATTTTGAGTTAACGGGCTCATTTACCATTTTGCCTCTCTAAAGGTTAGCTGGCTTGAAAAATTTTAGATTCCGTTCAAAAAGAGGGCATGAAGTTGAATGTGTACCAGCGACTGATGTAAGGAGCCTCCTGCTCTAGAAAGCCCCGTACTAAAGCGCTGTTCAAAAAACCAGAGCCAATATACTGCAGATAAGTTATCGATTCTTAACATTTTTATTACATTCTTGAAATTAAAAACTGATTTACTTGAGACAAATATTCACAAATAAGTAAAGCAATCAAATAGGAATTTAAACGATTGGATCAGCCCAGACGCAGTCCTCCTCAATCTTCAAATTGTACTTGCTTCCCGAGTTCTTGTACTGAGAAGTGACGATCTTGAACCATCCTCTCTCTCCCCATGGCTCTCCCCAAGAGTTTCTTCCGATCCAATATTCGACTCCTGTCTCGTGATCAACTCCCCATCCATGAACCGAGATGATATGGTCAATGTCCTCATCAGTGACCTCCTTGTAGATTCCTCCAGCATACGTTTCAAATGCTTTGGTGGCTGCGATTCCGCAAGCGATTGGTCCCTTGTGGTAGATTTCAGCCTTCATCTTCTCGTACCCACGCACGGTTCCGTACTCGGAGACTTTGTAGAGAGTGTAGTTCTTGATGGAGAAACACTCTCCTGGCCAGCAGGATCCGCAGCGATTGTATGGATCACACTCTGCAAGAAAAGATATACATTTCCGTCATACGACATCATTTTAGTATTTTGGTTTCTAGTAGTTTGCTCTCCCTTCCTTTCTCCCCTTTCTTACTTCCGTCTCTGGCTTGGTAGTTGTTGCAAGTTTCATGTGGAATTCCGTGCTCATGAGCATATTTGTACACTCCTCCTGGCTCTCCGCCCATCACACACGTTCCTGCTCCGGAGCAATCGATGACTTCTTGAACGGAGAGATACGCTTGAGGCCATGCATTCTTTCTCTTGATGTTGATACGATCAGCCAATGCGCTTGTGGCTCCTGAATTGACAGTTTATTTGATTAATTAGAGTGAAAAGAGAGATGAAACTGACCGAAAGCCCAGCAAGATCCGCAATCTGAAAGAAATTGATAAGTTTTCATCTTGAATTTGTTATTCCATCAATCAGGAAACCTCATTTCTAACTCTAAACGCTGTTCCCGAAGCGCATATCTTTCTCCACTCGTTCTTCCCCTGACTCCGCCCCCTCTGCACACAAAACATAGTGGACGGCGGAACCCGTGAGACGTCGGCTGCTGTCAGGAATGACCTCCCCCCTCTCCCCTCCTCGGCAACTCTGGTTCCTCTGCATTTGACCGTGAAAATCTTTCGCCTTTTACTAAAGATTTCCGTGCAAAGGAGCAAATACTGAGTATTATTACCAATTTTTGGAGCCTCCTCGAAAGAGCGAGGCAAAAAATCAGATAATTCTCTCACTTACATTGTGGGATGTGTTGATTTCTGTCGGCGGACGCGTAGTTGATTCCGTTGGCATCTCTCCAGTCCCAGGTCTTTGGAAGATCTTCTGAATCATAGTCCTCAGCCTCGTAGATTCTATCGAAACGTCTGTAAACAATTTGAATCAATACAATTAGAATCAAATCTCACAATTAGAATCAAATCTGTAAACAATTTGAATCAATCTACAACTTGATATGATCGCTTACTTGTGCTCGTAGACATTTCCCGTTTGTTTGTAGCATCCCTTGAGATTGTATCTGTTACGGTTCGAGTACTTCCTAACCTTTCCGTGAGCAGAAGAGGCGAGAATAGAAATCGCACAGAGCGCGAGAAGGAGCACGACGGTTCTCATCTCGAGCAGAGTGAAGAGAATCGAATGATGGACAAAGAGGAGGACGACCCTGGAAAAAGGAGGTGGAGAATAACATGATGGACATAAGGTTGTTATCAGGTGACTTGTAGGAGATAGCAGTTGGGAAAGAAGATAAAGGACGGGTTGGTGACATTCGGAGGAAAGAACCGAGGGGAGACAACATGAAAGTGAGAGAGAAACGAAGTCAGTTTTGAAATTGGATTGATGTTTTTTGGGGAGACATGCGAGAGGTTCTTGTGTTCTAGGGACAAGGAGAGGAGGGCTTCTCTGCCAAAACTATTCCTAATTCTAACGTTTGAATTGTTTCATTTGTTTTCAGAAGATTACGCTCTATTTGAGTTCATCAATTTAGTCATTCCAGGGAACTTGTCTTCTATTTTGCTCCGAAAATTCAAATTATTAAAATGTGATTTTGAACCCTGAGCCAACTGTCCAATCAGTGACGGCGGAAACCTTTGTTTTTGAAATCCAATAACGGAAACAGTTTTAGACTTTGAGGATACGGAAATTTGGTTGATCGAGTGTGTCCAGCTCTGAACCTTTAATTTTCTGTACCACGTCGAAATCTGATTCTATACAACTTTCTGTGTTCATAATTCTACTCTGATCATTCTTGCGAAGTTTCTGAATAATCGCTTCTTCGTGCCTGTCTACACATTAAAATGGTGATAAATGACCATCAACTCTCTTATCTGAAATGACCTGTCAATATTTTTAGTGTCAAAGTGGAATCATACACCAAACGATCAATCTTCTTATTTGAAAATGCCAAATTGTGTTGGGAAATTGAGCAGTTTCGAATTGAATTTCTCTTCAGATTCCAAAATGTATGAATTTTCAAGACTTTTCTCGGAAACTTTTATCACAGAAATATCTAAGGTGTCTCTTGTCTCTTTTCCTATATTCTTTCAGAATACTTTCTGATCATTGTTTAAAAATGATAATCTGCCCAATAATCTTTTCCATATTTGGTCACTTATTCAAACAAATTCTTATCAGTTTTGACCCAAATGATGGCCACTACGGGGTGCGCCATAATCGAGAACAATTCAAACGTCCATAACTTTGACGGGACTTGAGGAAACTCATTGAAATTCAGAAATTTATTGATTCAAACGCACGGGATTGTCAATATATAAACGTCTTCAAAATCCATATAGTTCAAACCTGGGTTCATACGGGTCGATTTCGTGCTGCGATCAACTTCGGAAGTTGTAACTAAAAACACTTCTAGATGTCATTGACGCTTTTAAGAGGAGAATTTTATACTCAAAAAGGCACAAAAGTCATTTATACTCAGAAAAGCACAAAGTGAAATCAACCGAGTCTTCTCATGAATTCCTCACAGGTGATCGGAGTGCTCGTCGTTCCTCGGATTCCGCATCTGAAATGAATGAAATTTCGGAAACAGTTAAGCGATCAGGAATTTGAAATTCTTACACATTCCGATTTGCACACGTGCTGGTGAGACTGACGAGTAGTGCTCTCGAATTGACGGATTCATCAGTTCTGGTGAGCACTTCGCATTGAGATGCTTGGAATGTCCACGTTATCTGGAAAAAAAAATTGTGCATTTTCAATCATAAAATCGAATTCAATTACAGTTTGAACGAGACGTCCATTGCTGTTGACCGCCTCCAGGTGGACAGCTGGACTTTGAATAGTGGCACTTCCGAATGAAAGAGAAGCCTCAGCGTCAGTTTTTTGAAGGAAAACGACGAAGAGAACGAAGGAAGACAAAACAATCAGATTCATGCTTTCATGTGTTGAAAATGTATTTTCAATTCGATTTATATCTTTCTTCCTTCCGGGTTTTTTTCTCTTTTCAACAATATGATTCATATAAGCCAACACGTTCAACAGAATATTGACACCCTCTATTCAGAAAGGCAACGTCATTGAAAACTATGAGCGAAAAATCTTCTGATCCTGTGCCAGCAAAAGCACAAAATAAGACTCAATTTTGAGAAGTACTTTATGTAGCAGTGTAGAGGAGAGTGAGGGTTACTGATTTTTATATTTGTTGCCAAATTTCCATAACATTCTCAAACGAAAAAAATAAGATAACTGAGAAACGGAATGAACTCCAATATTTATTCTGAATACTAATGGTGCAACAAGAATACAAGTAGTGATGCAAAACTCAAAAGGAAGCGTCTTGGAATCCCAGATGAAAATATATCTTCGTCGAAACATAAATTCTCATCTTCACAGTCGATTTCCGTCACATTTGGAGAATCCTGAGCTTCGGCGTGTGGTGGGATCGTGATCAAGTTCTTGGCAGTTGTAGTGGTTAAGGATGGGCGTGGTTTTGGTGGATCTTCTCTCGTGGTAAGATTCGGGACTGGAGTCGTTGGGGATTCAGAAGTTGGAGCTGATGATGGCAATTCGGTGGTTGAGTTATGCCAAGATTCGGTGGTATGAAAATCAGAAGCATCCCACGTGGATTTTTCGGTAGAAGCTTCTACTTTTCTATTTGATTCGGTTGTAGGAACAGTGGAGGATGGAGACGTCACGAGTATAGCGCTTGATGGCTTCGTAGCAGGAGACTCCGTCGTCAAACTTTTGGGTACTGTAGGTGTTGAAGAAGCATGAGTAGTTTCCGCTTCTTGAATCTCAGTTGTAGGATTTCCGATAGAAGTAGCAGCAGCTTCTGTTGTTGTATTCACTTTCGTTGTATCGAGACGTCTGAAAAAGTTTTTTTTTTCAAATCTTCATCCATGATTCCCACTTTTCGCAAATTCCAGCCGTATCGCAAAACTTATTCATATGACTAGCCAAAAAGGAAGCTTCTAAAGCATTGTTGTCGTCTGAAAGCTTTCAAATGTCTTGCAATCATGTGTATGTTTCTATACCTGTTGTCGGACCGTTGAGTGTCCCAACAAGCTCATAATGGTCGTTCGATTCCAACATAACAAATCCTCTGATGTCTTTGCCCGTATGAACACAGAAAACATCCTTCTTCGGATCTTTGCATTTAACAACCTTAAACATCAATCAAATTCAAAACTTCAAAAAAAAAAAAGCAGACCGTTCCAGAAGCAGCTTCATTAGGGCTAGTGATTATCATCACCTTCTCCTTCTCCTTCATCTCTTCTTCTGAAATTTTGAGTCATTTTCTCGATTTGAGCAGATCCACTCACTTCGAATACAAAAGTAGTTGTTCTGTGGTTCATTATGACTCATTTTATGAGCATCTCCCAAAATTGCTCCGGTTGGCTTATTGTGACACTCTCCAATCAGTTTGGCAGGGAACTTGTCTTGAATCTTCAATTGAGAAGTGACTATGTTATCACGTCTACAAAAACTAGAATATCTTTTGGAATTGGATTTTGAATCGTACGTTCCACAGTCTAGTGAGTTATAATTTGTCATATTCAGAACATCGAGGGACGTGACAAAATGGCGAGGAGAGATGAAGGACACAAAAACTCCGTCTTTGGTCTTGGAAACTCCATGGGGGAATCTGAAACACTGGACATCAGAATCTGATTTTTCAATGAAAGGGACCCTTTAAAACGGCTACAATTGGACAATCGATCGTTGTTCTCCGCATCTGATAACTTCGAAAATCCATCGTTTCCACTTACAATTAAGGGAATCAAGAGTAAGAATCCAATCGAGATCATTCTACTTTGGATCACAGTAGTTACAATGAATGGGAAGGTTCCGAATTTCCAATGTTTTATATTCACCATCCGTTATGTTGTTTCACGTGTATACTCGATTTCGGAATGCAATTTTATTCACCAAAAACTTGAAGACACCAGAAAAGCGTCAAGCTATGATTCTAGGAATCATGATGCGGAATTTTCAAAGCTTTGATAATACTGAATTTTGCTAACTGATTATTTATTACCCACACTTGGTCCAGCTGGTCAAGTTCCTTCGAATGAAAACAATCACAAATGCAACTTTTCTCTCATGAGAGACAATTGTCTTCTTCCGGGATCTTCGACAACACCTACCTTATGTGCCAGACTCCGCCCCTCTGCACACAAAACATAGTGGACGGCGGAACCCGTGAGACGTCGGCTGCTGTCAGGAATGACCTCCCCCCTTTTCCCCTCCTCGGCAACTCTGGTTCCTCTGCATTTGACCGTGAAAATCTTTCGCCTTTTACTAAAGATTTCCGTGCAAAGGAGCAAACACTGAGTATTATTACCAATTTTTGGAGCCTCCTCGAAAGAGCGAGGCAAAGTAACTGAATGTGAATTGTATTGGAAGTATTTGACACCTGATAGTTGTGAGAGACAGAGTTTGACTTTTGCCTAAACAGTAGCTTTTATCATCGTCGGTTCAAGTGCTCATTTGTCATAATCGAATTTCAAATATTCAAACAAAAAAATTATTATTCATTCAATAGATTGTCATAGTTTGCTATCCCCTCTTGGCGGTTCTATGTGTTTCAATCTCTGCCAGTCTTCGATCTTCCTGGTTTTCCCCAGTGCTCTTTGGAAGAATTTTATGGAATTGGTCCATGTCTTCTCTTGAGACTTCGCATGCAGCACAACTTCTCCTCCATACCCGCAGTAGAATCCCTGATATTTGGCATAGACTAACTCGTGATGTGGAAAGTATGGAGGTTCCATGATATGTCCTCCATTTACCATTTCGACCTGAAAGACTTTGTTTTCGAAAGTTTCACCATCAGATAGAGAATGCTCGAAATCAACGAAGACCTCATAATCCGATCATTTGTAACTTTCGAAACGAATTTGTTTTTTGATTCTCTTTTTTTGTTCCTCTTTCATCATAATTCTTTATCAATTTGAGGCTATTATCACCTGTTATCAACAACTGCCAAATTGACATCTCTATCTGGAAATGAATACTGTATTCGTACTCTCACCTCTACATCATGACCACTTTCCTTCAATCGTTGTTGTCTGTAGAGAGTTGCATGAACTGATGGTTGACACAAATCATCCACTGATCCCTGAGAAGCACGAAAATAATTTCAGAGTTCGAGAAGTCAAAATCTCACAATCACACGATATTTCACATCCGTTGGAATTCGCCCCCAAGGAATTTCAGTTTCCGGTGTTAATTTTTCAGTCATAATTTGGAAATTACGATGAGAGCACATGACCCCATTTATGAATTGGCAGTGCTCCAAAGTGACTTGTCCATGAGAAAGATGAGGAATCGGTGCTCCATTTTCTTTCATGTAAAGGTAGTCGGAGACCACTTGAGGACCGTTTATGGACACCACTGCTTTGATCTGAGAGAATCGAATTTTGGCTTGAATTCAGGAAGTCCAATAAAATCGAAATTTTCTTACCTTATCACCATGTCTTGTAGCCAGTAGGTCAACAATTGTCGCACCAAAAGAGACTCCTTGTATTCCGATCACATTCTTCGTATACGGAAGACTGATTAAGTAGTCAATTGTTTTCTGAACTCTTTTTTTTTAAATTTGAATTAGTTGAAAATGAAACCAACTTCGAAGTATTCCATATCGACGTCTTCCATTTTGTTTGGCAAGTACTTATACTGAAAGAAGGCCACACAAAGAACAACGAATCCTTCAGAAGCCAACATTGCTCCTTTATGTTCGTGTATTCCTCCACCAGTTCCAGATAAGTCAAGAACTGCAGGAAAGGGACCATCACCTGAAGCTAATTTTGAAAAAAGTGCGACATACGACGGAACACCTGGAGGTTTGAAAAGAGTTGCACAGAATCCATCATCCTCTAATTCGATTCTTTGGAGATTCGGATGCATCCAATGTTTCTTTATGTATCTTTGAGCAATCAAGTTGTCTGTGGAATCGAATAATCTGAAAGAAGAAGATGTTTTTGTATTAAAGTTTGATTAGGTTTCCTCACTGGAGTTGATAGAAGAATGGGATCGGAGGAGTGCATCGAAGATATCCTCCATAAGCGAAATCTTCACACGGCTTCATTCCGAGAAACAATCCCATCGGATCGGCATCTGAACTCTCGTTCTTTCACAAACTCTTTAATACGAATGGTTACCGTAGTAAGACCCTCTCAAGGGCTTCGCGCGTTGCAGTTCGATTCTTCCAGAAGCGTCCGATTTGAACGTTGCTTCTGACTTATGAGTTCCATATCCATGTTTCAGTCTGAAAACGAAAAGAACGCTCAGGATGACCACATATTGAACCTAGTCTACTTACATCATTCTAAATGTGTAAATCCAATTCGGAATCAGTTTCTCGGCTATAATTTGGATGATCTCATTTTGCATTGAATCCGGTTTATTCACGTAGATGCTCATTGCTGCAAAAAACGGTAAGGAAGAGAAGAAGGAAAAAATAAAAAGGACGGAAACTATGGGAAAGAGTGGAAAGTGAGTAAAATTCTTCTCTTTTATCAGTTATCAATCACAAGATTGTCGATGGGAAAAGAATAATTTTCTTCTTATCAAAACCCGATTTCCTCTCTCCGAGAGCATTTAAAGAACCACAAAGATGCTTTATTATGGAACTGACAGTTGGGAACGTCTAGAAATATTGTTGGGCTCCGAAGACAACATTGGTAATAACGTAGACGGCACACAAAAACTACGAAATAACTATGTTCTGACCTCCTCAATAATTTCAAAGAAACTTGAATCTGCAAATGAATTTTCAGTAATATCTGAATGTGAATAGGTTAGTGGTTCCCATTGGGGCCAGTCGCATGAAACTTGTAAATTTTTATCAAAATTGATTCCAATGGATCCTCAATTTTCTCAGATTTTCAGGAGTTTCGCGTGTGGAGTGAGTTTCTCCAAAGTGATTCTGGAGTGGATCGGAAGATTTTCAGAATTCTGAAGACTTCAAGAAGATTCAAGAATTCAAAAAATGTTTGTCTCATCATGTAACTCCAACCGATGTCCCTAGTAAGGCTTGACAATTTTTACATAAATCTCTCAGGTTCAACTCGTTTCCATTCTTTTCAGCTTTTTTTTGTCGCCACAGGCTCCAGAACGGGGACGTAAGCGAAAGCCAGGAGGTGGAGCCCCGCGTCAGCGGGGCGTAAACCGACTGGTTCTTATTGTTGAACAGATAGGAATCAATAAAATGAAGGGGTGTGAAGACCGACTATCTCTTGTTCTCGTGTTGTTTCGATTCTCTCACAGTCGTAAAAGGTAAAATATAGATGCACATCTCCTTCTCCCGTGTCTTATCAACCCATTTATCCTCTCTTCACATCTCTTAACTCCGCCCCGTTTGTCCCGAGGCGTCCCCTCCGCCTGCCATCCTCATCATTCTCACCCGTGACTTCGTTTTCCCGCTCTTGTCCCGTAATCTATAAATTTCGCAAAGTTGTGAATTCGCTTTTTGGGATAGTCGGTCTTCACACCCCGCATTTTATTGATTCCTATCTGTTCAACAATGAGAGTTAATATTGACGGAAAAAAGCCGACAAAGAAAAGCTGACAAGAATGGAAACGAGGTGAACCTGAGAGGTTTATGTAAAAATTTTCAGGCCTTACTAGGGACATCGGTTGGAGTTACATGATGAGACAAAAATTTTTTGAGTTCTAGAATTTTCTTGAAGTCTTCAGAACTCTGAAAATCTTCTGATCCACTCCAGAATCACTTCGGAGAAACTCATTCATGAAAATCTGAGAAAATTGGGGATCCATTGAAATCAATTTTGATGAAAATTTACAAGTTTCATGCGACTGGCCCCAATGGGAACCACTAACCTATTCACTTTCAGATATTACTGAAAATTTATTTGCAGATTCAAATTTTTTTGAAATTATTGGGGAGGCCAGAACATTTTGATTGGACTGTCTTCTGATGTTTTCAGATCGAATTCTACTTTTGTATTTCTGTTTCAACGGAACATTCTCATGGGAAGCAAAGACATGGAACATATTTCAGATCCAACTGTAAAACGTGAACTTCTGAAACTTCAGAGACCATAGTAACTTTCTAGAATCTTTTCTGACTTTTCCAGAATCTTATGTCAAAATTTCTCTTTTTACCCGTGAATTTCTCTTCACAATTGATGGCAACCGTCTCTTGATTTTGAAAGAAGCCACGTTGCAGCCTTTCCCAGGTTGGATTTTAGCTTTTTCTACATCAATTTTGAAGAAAAATTCACGGATAAAAAGAGCAATTTTGGGGTCACTTTGAACATACTTTTTTGAACTTTTTAGGCTCTTTTTGTCACTTTGAACGTGCCATAAGAACTAGTTCTTTTCCGAATACATGTCTTTACTATTAACAAACGCAAAATTATGTCTGTGTGTCTGTTTGTGTCGTATATCCCGCTCTAGCGAAATCCCCACTGGACCAAATCTCCCCAAATTTTCACAGGTTATCAGAAATAGGCTCTAAATGATGCCCGTCGTTTTCGATTTTTGATTCATCAAAAAATGAGGTCACAAGGTCGTAAAAACCTCATCAATCTGTAGTTTCAGTTATGAAAGAGGAGAGTGACGAGTTCACGGAATTAATTCACACATTTTCAAAAATTTCACGTTGGCCCGCAGGGCCCCAGAGGGGCGTGCTCCTCTGGTATTATAAATTTGCAGTCTGGGGTAAACAGAAAAAGAAGTTTGGACTTTGAAACAAGAGAAAAGCATTGCAATGAAAGAATTCATTGAAGAATATACGAATTTCAGATCGATTGAGCTGTTGAAGTTGTTGGACTTTTTCTTGTGTAACTTTTGACAAAGAGAGTCCTCGAATAGTTCTCCCAAAATCGTTTCTAAAAAAATGAAAATGGTGAAAGTTTCGAAACTAATAAGTTACCAATGGACTAGGTCGATGGAGTCCCATTTGTTGATGGAATGCTAGATCAGGCTGAAAAAAAGGCTTTGAAGAAAATATGGTCAGAATAATCAAGTTACACTCTGTTGCATATCTCGACAGAAATCAGCAAAGTGGTAGCTGAGGATTGTGGCGTGGCAAGATTCCAAAAGACTTCCCAGTCGATTGTTGTGGGAAATAAGGAGAAGGCGTTTCACGTAAGCCATGTCTTCATGGTTCTGGAAATCAGAATGTTTCGTTGACATTCTCGATCAAAAACCAAACCTTGACCAACTCCTCAAAGCAATGTCTCTCTATTGATCCAGTCAATTTTCTTTGATTTGGTCCACGGGGAACAATTCTCTCAGCCAGTGTCACGATCTCTTGAGCCAAATCTGGAGTCATTTCGGGCGGTGGATGGTAGGTTTCGGTTAGCAACCAGGTGATCACCTAAGATTATCTTAACTTCCCAGGAACATGAATGATAGACTAACCACTTTAATGGACTCAAGAAGTTCCACTTCCAGAGGGAAGGACTTCATTTCACATGTTAGGTTTTTACGGAAAAACATAGAAGAAACGTAGAGCGCTTCTTTGTTGCAAGGGAACGGAAGTCCAGTTCTGGATACGAGTTGGAAATCATGATTGTTCCTGTAACTTCTGATTTCAATGGAAGTTCCTCTGCTTCTTACTGGTTGGTCAACAGATTATATCTGAAATTCAAGTCAATCGGCATCGGCTTCCCCACCAATCGATTTAAATACTGCATGTTCAGAAACGTGGGGACATCGAAAACGATCGTGGTGAGTATCTCGATTTGGTGGTTTTCAAAGTGTTGATGTCCGATTACAGTACCCAACCATTCCTTGACGGGACCACGTTCCGGGGTACTGTAGGCAGCACTGAATACACTTCTGATGGGGAATCCGGGAGGGTGGACGAATCGAACTGGGGGGATTACGTCTGAACTAGAAAATCAAGGGGGTACAGATGTAAACGTATACCTTTGTCATGAACATCGACAGCTCGAAGTTTGAAATCAATGGACAAGACTGGAGGGTGGTTTTCTCGTTGTCCAGCCGGATGAAGTGTCACTTGATAAACGGAATCACGATTTCCGAGTTCCATTAAATCACGAAGAAACGCTGGCATTCCTCCTGACTCTGATATTTGGATGTGCCTGAATAACGATACGTTGGAAACAAGACAACTTTTGAAGGCTTACCAATTAATCATTGAATGTTTATAAGCGGTCACAAACTGTACGGGCATCATGTGTCTGACTTTCGTGGGTTCCACACGGAAAGAGTTCACAAAGGTTATCGTATCGAATGCATTTTCAGAAGATTCTGCAAATTCGAGGTTCGAAGGGAGAGAGAGTATGTTTGGGAAGTTTACCTGATTTGATCATGACTTCGAATTTGTTCTGACTTCGGCAACGAAGACAATAGAAATGAGATGGTAGTGGAGAAGGAAGCACAAAAAACAACGAATTAGTTTACACGAGAGAAATTATCTTTACAAAAAACGAATACACCAATTCTTTATTTCTATTTTCAAGCCAAACTAGGCATTCAAAATGAAGGCGATCCATATGGAGCAAAGTGAGTCTATCCAGATTCCAGCTACAATCAGTTACATTTCCAGAGTATCAAGAAGCGGATAACATAGTCACTTTCAACCAGATTCTTGACTTCAAATTGGGTCCGAAAGATGTGCGAGCAAAATGTGTATTTTCGACGGTTTATGAGGGTACTCTTCTGGATTGGTTGGTTTGAAAACTTTAAATTTTTTCGAATTTTCGAATTTTCAGGGATCTGCAACTTCATAAACAATTCCAGGGCCGTACTCTTACAGATCGTCACTCAACATATGCAATCAGTTTGAATGGAACTGGAAATCGTGATCTTTATCCACCGGTTCATCGTATTGATTTTAAATTGAACTTGTTGGATTCGGATGGAAATATCTCGAAATCTCTGAA
Organism: Caenorhabditis sp. 40 LS-2015; assembly: GCA_900536305.3. Lineage (NCBI taxonomy): Eukaryota > Metazoa > Nematoda > Chromadorea > Rhabditida > Rhabditidae > Caenorhabditis > Caenorhabditis tribulationis. Next base: position 32,965 of record LR546250.1, on the reverse strand, counting down.
ATACTTCATCACAGGAGTATCACACTCCAACCCCGATATTCACCAAAGAGGTGCAAGAATCGACCATAAATCATACACGACGGAAGTTCACAACACATTCGAAAGAGCATTGAGTGCATTGATAGCAGATACGAAAAAGAAAGAGCAGGCATTGCAGTTGGAGACTCGAATGGAATTCCGGAAATCCGATTTCGTGGATGTGAAGTTTTTGGTGGGAGAAGGAGCACCGGTAGTTGTGGAAAAGAAGGAGTACTTTTTCGATGCTCTCATCAATACATCCCGCCATGATTTGAAATTGAAGACATCCGACGGAAATCAGTTTTTGATGACCAACAAAGAAATCATTTGCCTTGCTTCATTGTTTTTCCGCCAGAATCTGAAGGAACAAACAATCGAGTATGTTGTTGGACTCGCTGATTTTGTGGAGAGCATTGATATTGTGAGTATTCCTTCAGGATGATATAAACAATTTCTTTTCCAGTGTCTCACTTATCTTGTGACTGGAAAGTACAAGAAACCGAAAGTGATGACTCCAAAACTGGCATCGGAAGTTTTCACATTAGCGATGCAATGGAAAGTTTTCGAGCCGAAAGTTCTGAAAAACTCTCTGGAGAAACATTGCTGTGAGGAACTTGCCAAGGTCACCTTCGCAGTTGTCTCAGCTCAAAACTAACGGAATTTGCAGAACTACGAAGACTTTATGTACGTGACGAATCTGTTGATATCGGCAGATGATTCTCAGTTTCTGAATGTTCTGAATTGTTGTGTGGCGACTATCAACTACTATCACTTTCACGATTTTATGAAAACTTTTGTGACCGGAGTGGGTTCGCATGAAATTCTGATGAAGATCGTCTTTTTCCAGAACCATACACTGAGAGAACGACTGACTCAACGTCGTGAATTCCTGAGACCGTCGTTGGCGATGCAAGTGAAAAGAGCGTTTGCTTCATCGAAAGAGACGATGAGATTCATCAAATATCTTCCTGCTCTTGGAGAAGATTGATTTGGCGAGAATGAAGACTTTTGATGAATTTTTTAATTGGGTTTTTGACAGATTGTGAATCAGTACTTCTGTATTTTTGAGGTTTTTATATAATTCGATGTTCATCTTATATACTGTATGTGATATATTCTACCATGATGATGATTATTCGGGCTTTCTAATTGTAAAACGTCCTCGTTCCGAAAAAGAAAAAACTGCTCATGAACCGAAGGATCCCTCCCAGTCCAGTCAAGAAATCTACAGCTCTGTCTGCTTCTACTCGCAGCTACAGACTTTCTTGAAAATAACTTCTTCTGATACCGAGATTATCAAATTCAGTCAGTGTCTTTGGCTTAGAGCGTTTTAAGTGGGAGCACCTAGAAACTTTTTTTCGTTTAGGTAGGGAAGTTCTCACAGTTGTTAGTATCTTGACAGATATTGCGGTCCTCCATTCTAGTCTCCCCTTCACCTCTCTGTGCAGTTTGCAGAAGATGTGCTGGGAATCTCACAGACAATCCAGGTCGACCACTGGCGGTGTCTTTGTCTGTTCTTCAGGGTCCTTCCGAGATGTGCCAAGTTAGTCGTGTGAAGAGAAAGAACACCTGGATATTCGCGCGCATTATCTGACTATCTTTAACCAATAGAAACTACTCTCATCTCACATTTATCTACTGTTATCCAATAGTTCTTGGATTGTCATCAAATAAACCAACAACTATGCTCGCTTACCCTCCATCTTCCTTCTACCCACAAGGACAACTATACCTTCCTCAAGTAAGTTACAATTGAAGTTTCCATATTTATCAACTATAATTCCTTTTTTTCAGATGCAATATGGAATAATGGCTGCTCCACAAGCCAAAGATCAGCCGATGTTTGTCTCGGCCAGAGATCAGAACTTCAATGCGAAATTGTGTGTCTACTACTCTCGGAATGGATCGTCAACAGTTTCCTTCAAAGCTCTCCCTGCCAACCATGACTCCATGTCTTCTTCTCCCGATTCGACGTATGAGCAGAGCAGCTCGGATAATGGAGCCCCAAAGAACGCCAAGACGCGGCTCTGCCGACACTACGCCTGTAATGGTCGTTGTCCTATGAGCGATAACTGCGGGTTCGCACATGGTCCTGAGGAGCTCCAGGCCTCCAGCCACACTCTTGCCAAGCGAGCTTCAAACGAGAAGCACAAGACCGAGTTGTGCAAGAACTATGCCAAGGGAGGATGTAGGGATTGCCCATACGGATGGAAGTGTAAGTTCGTCCATCCAGAGGACAAGGAATACCACCTAGAGTTTTATGCTGACACGGAACAATTCCACATCGAGCAGCAATCGTTCAAAGACCGGGTCCAGGAGAAACATGTAAGTTTTTGACCAAATTTGCAACAATGTATGTCTATTTTCATATTTTCAGCAGCTCAAAACTCCCTACACCACCGACGAAGAGGTAGCGAGAATTGACAAGGAGATCATGCAAATGGTCAAAAGCTGGAACAAGGATCACCCCAGAGGTCCTTCGTATTTTGATTTCCATGGCCTGACAGTGGCCATGGCAGAGGAATACATCAAGGAAATTATTGATGATCTTCTGGCCGGCGACTTCAAGCTGGCAAAAATCGAAACGGGACGAGGCAAACATTCCGTCCATGGGTTTGCAGCCATTCGAGCGACCATTCTGGCCAACTATGAAGGCTACAAAGGAGCAAGTTTCGTGTCAGAGAAAGGAAACGACGGAGTCCTCATTCTATATTTTCCTTAATCCGTTTGACTGTGTATCCTCTAACTTTATGATCTTGTTATTTTACTTATATCTGCACAATGTTTAATTAATAATTGATCAGTAATAAATCAATCAACAATGTTCACAAGGGAATGTTTTAAGTCGTGAAGCTAACCAGTAGTAATGACCTATATAGTTCGAAAGAGGATTGTCTAAAACCTATATTTCTGCGTTCAAAACCTGCTAATAAGAATTCTGAAGACCAGTTATAGGCTCTCAAAGTGCCTAAAATAGGCTTGCAATGCCTATTTTCTGTGGAACAAAAACTTTGGAGAGTTCTACGTGAAATTTCCACTGAAGAATGGACCCCAGAGTCGTCTTTTAGGCACTTTGAGAGCCTATAACTGGTCTTCAGAATTCTTATTAGCAGGTTTTGAACGCAGAAATATAGGTTTTAGACAATCCTCTTTCGAACTATATAGGTCATTACTACTGGTTAGCTTCACGACTTAAAACATTCCCTTGTCAGTATTATCAACGTTTGAAAAAAGTCGCATTGCATAAGGAAATCAGTTTTTCAGAAGAATGTTAGAAAACTCTCACAAGTACCTGATATCGTTTTTTCACGTTTTTTGACCCCGGTTTTTGCATCATGAGTTCCAACAAGCGTATTCGCGTTTTCGTCCTCGTATGTACCCGGAGCAAAATCAGTTCCAATTTAAAAAATCAAAACCATTCTTGACATCGGCCAAAAGCAAGGCACTGTCAGGCGAGAATGAAGAAGTCGTGCGTTTACGATCCGTATGCCTGTAACAGTTTTTTTTCAGACAGTCAATGAATAAGAAAAGCAAAACCACGACCAAAAAGAGTTCGACCGTTAATAAAAGAAAAACTGGCTGCGAAAAAGATGGAAAGAAGAAGAAGTCTGGAAACACGCATCGTCGTAGAGACAATGATGCTAGCAAGGAGCAACCGTCTACTGCTCATTCCAAGAAGTCGAAAGGAGAAAAGGCGCGAAGCAAGAATCTGAAGGAGAAGAAAGAAGACGTCCCTGTGGACATCCAACTGGAAGCGGGAAAGAGACTGAAAGCGATTCATGGCGTGAGTTTACTTCAATTTTGGTAATTGAAGTTGCACTTTCTTTTCTAAATTTCAGCAGAAACCTGTAACTCCACCAGAGCCTCTCCAAACTCCTCCAGGTGCTCATAACAATCATCCACCTGCTCCTATCAAGAAGTCTTGTGAAGAGGAACCAAAAACCCACAAACCTCCAGTTTGTGTCTTCCCTCCTCCACCTCCAGTCAAAGATCATGGCCACGCAGAAGCCACGTCAGTGAAAGCGAAGGGAACTGATGGAGGGAAGTCTCCTGCTCCGGATAACTCTCTCAAAATCCATTCAACTGTGACCCCCAACTCGACACTGTCCACCACTGACAAATGGTGCGGAGAGGATGCAGCGAAGGCGTGGTTGGAGAAAGTGGATTTCGCAAAGACGAAGTCGGAATTCGAACAACTTCAGAAGATGACTGTGAACGTGGAGAGTGAATGCAAGAAATGGAAAACCAATGGGAAGTTGAATCAGTCTGCTGATGAGTACCCGGCTCTCGACTCAAATCTGGTCGCTTCGGAGAATGACTATGTGAACATGAGCCTCATGCAAGTACCACTTCAACAAAATGTTTATGTTGGACAGTTTCCGGTCAAAGGAAATGAGGAAGCGTTTTGGAAGGTGGTTTTCTATAAAAGAATCACATTCATGGAGATCATCACCGATCAAGATCCCGTCGACTTCTTTCCGAATGAATCGGGATCCCATGTCTATCATGGTACGATGTTTGTGAATAATCGAAAAGTGGAAGTTGCAAGTGAAGATGTTCACCGATTCCTGATTGAAGTGCTGCCAGAGGGCTGCTCCAATTCCATCATTTGCAGTATCAACGTTGTCAAGAACTGGAATTTCGAGAGTGTTTATGCCAAGCAGGCGGTGGTTATCAAGGAGACGATCGAGTTGATGAGCTTCCATATGACTGTACGTTTCTCTCTCGAAACATTAACCGTAGTAAATTTACAGATAAAAGACGATTCGGCATTAATTGTCTCCAAGCATGGAGCAGGGCGTGCTGGATACTTTGTCGCACTTTCTGCTGCAGTCTTCCAATTGAATAAAGGAGAGGAGCCGCAGATTTTCGAAATCGTCCACTCGCTCCGTTCTCAACGCCCAAAGTCGGTGGAATCGTTGACACAGTATGCATCTTTGTATACTTCTCTGTTCTACTACATCAAGGTACGTTTTCTGGATATCTTCTATGATTCGTTGTAATTTCAGAAAAAAATGGCGAAGGTTGAAGGTCACAAAAAAGTGGTTCCAAATCCGAACTGTCCGATCACGAAAAAGGCTCTTCAATTGACCCAACTCTTCACATCTGCTCTTCTTGCAGAGGCTAATGCTAAATCGACGATGACCATGATCAAGTAAAAAAGAGAGAACTGACTGACTTGAACGGATGAATCTGTGCTTTTGTTTTGTCGTGAAGTATCTATGTACCAAAATTGGGGCTGCTGGAGTTGGGGTGATTGGGGTGTTCTTATAGAAACTTGAAAGGTGAAAAAAATGAGATTGGATTAGTTAACACTTTTTCAATGAATTAATGCCAACCGAGATAAGTCTTCTTATAACGAGGCGAGTGAAGAAACAAATAAGTTTTACGGAATAGGAAACAATTCCTCTAATTCGATAATTTAGTCCCTTTTAAATCAATCACTTCATTGCAAATCAAGAATACTGCTCATCATGATCATCCCATTCGAACTCTTCCAGTTCATTGAAATCTACGCAACAAGATTTCAGAATCCCAATCAGACGCTCGTAATCCGGAGTCTCGGTTCGCTTAGTGTGCTCCAATATTTGAGGAAACATTTCAAAGTTTCGGCCCATTTTTCTAAAATACTTTCTCATTTTGAATTCTTAGAGTTACTTACCTAGACTGAAAATTAGTTAACATCTGTCGTTTTGCATAGCAAACTTGATCCTGGTCGGCAACATTCTTCCATGGAAGTCCTTCGACCAATTCGAGAACGGAAAAGAAGAGACACCAGATATCGTCAACGAATCCTGTTTCCTTTCTCTCGTGAGCCGCCAGTGAGACATATCTGGAAGTTCCTCGGAATGATGCATATGCACGTTCCGGACGGAATGTTCCATCGGGAAGACGGATCTGACGAGCCATTCCGAAATCAACGATGTACAGGATACGTTTGTGTTCTCCTATTCCAACACAGATATTCGATGGTTTGATGTCTCTGAAAGGAAACGTTTGTCCAGGGGCTACTGGTCAGTACCGACCTATGAATATATCCCAGTGCATGAATTTGTTTCAATCCCTCTAGACACTGAATCCCTACTCTTGCCGCCTGCAACTACTTTTCTATTCATTCATCTTCTCATTTTTCATACCGTCTCCACTGAAAATGATCTCGATTTCCGAAACTTTCTCAATTCCGCAATATTTGAGCCCAGCAACTGCATGATTATGAAGTTGTAGGCGCCGGTTTCTCCACTGTAGTACTGAAACATTCCACTTGAATGAATATTTAAAAGTTCCCTTGGTTTTTTACCACTCTAGGGATATGAGAAGAGTGGGAGAGTTGAATGAGGATGTTCAATTCGAGGACTATTCGTCCCGGATCTGAATACTTTGGCTCTACTTTCACAGCCACCACCAGTTTCGACTCCTGAATCGGCTCTTTAGTTCTCCCAAATACATTTAAAACTAACCAAATCAACAGCTCTATAAATCTGCCCAAATCCTCCGCCCCCCACCATTTTCTCAACACGAAACGACCGCTTCAGCCCGATTATCATTCCAGTTTCCAGAAACGGAGCCGCCATTTTTCCGCGCTCCGGATAATACTCTGCATTTTGTTGGCAATGCAACTGAATTCAAAGATTAGGGTTAATGGTGGAGTGTTGTTGGCTCACTTGATTCATCGCACACACATGAAAACTTTATCAGGCAATTGCAAAAAGTTGGGAAATGAGGAAAAATCTTGCCATTTTGAACGTGTAAACCTTCGAATCGATTATTATATTGTTCTCATCTAAATTACGTTTTTCGAATTCTAGGATTAACTCAAACTCTAAAGTGTTGCAAGACCAGTAAGCTCAGAAAAATTGTCGGATAGCTTTATTTTCTAAAAAAAGAAATCGATTCACTCGATATTTACACTAAAAGTTCAGCCAACATTCAATTCCAATCTTCTAGACGACAGACTTCTTGTACTGCTCGATGAAAGCGTCATGAGCTTCTTGGACTCCAGTTTCTTCCATCAACTTTTTTTTCCGAAAGTAGTTGAGAATCACTTGATGAACGAATAGGTATTGGGCGTCTGTCTGGAATTTCATTTCAAATTTTAAAAACAATTGTGGAGAAGTTAAAATGCAAAACCTGAATTGAATTGTTTCTCTGCTCACGAATCTTGACCAAAATCTTGTCACCGTCTTCAATGGTTTGACCGTTGACGAGTTGATCCATTACGTATTCCAGCATGACCACTGAACCAGTACGACCGATTCCAGCAGAGCAATGGACGACGATCGGACCTCTGAAAAACTGAAGTACTTGCTAGAGAAAATAAACATACTTCGAAGGTCTCGCTTGATCGAGCAACTCGAGAATAGCCATATCAGCCGCTGGAACTCCACGATCCGGCCAATCGTTCCAGTGATAGTGAGTGGTCTTCATAGTCTCTCCGCCGGGTCCCTCTATCGAAACCTCCGTGGCAATCACCTTCGCTTTGCTCTCAGGAGCACGGAATGGAAACTGAAGAAATCCCATTTTCATGCGTCTTTTCTTTATTTCTCACCGCAGCGGAAGATTCAAACTTGACGGTAATCTTCTTGTCTCCTTCCTCAAACTCCAACACATCTTTCTTCTTGCTCGGATAGTACTCATAGCACTTTTTCGACCCCTTTTCCAGCAGGTTGCATAACATGAAAATGAACTCCACTTTCTCCTGAAGGCACATGAACCAGAAGTCTGCACACGTCTTCTCCAAAGGGGCCTGAGTACAGATGAAACGTTTCGGATTGGATGGAGTTGCCACGTAGTTTGCATGAATGTATTCGTGAGGCCATGGAGAGCCTAGTTTGACACGATTGTTATCCAAACATCCCACGTCTTTGTAGCGATTCTTCCCTGCTTCTTGGGCTTCTTTGAACGCTTTCATCTTCTCGAAATCGTTGAAACGTTTCATCGTGGAAAACTCAGCACGAAGACCTTGGGGCATCTTTTCGAGAGTGCGAGCCACAAACTTCAGAATTTGCTTCTTCTGTTGCTTCCTTTCGATGGTGGTGGGCTCATCGAGCACAGTCGACTTCTGACTGCGTTCCGTTGTTGTGCGAGGACGAACTCTCGTAGTCCGACGATCTAAAGAGCAATCAATTGAATGAATCGAAGATTAGAAAGGCTCACTTTGTTTAGACATTCTGAGCCGCTTTGAAGAGTGCTGTAAACGGCGAACTAAATAAGAACTGATGTGTTCGGTTGATTTACCCTCTTTTATAGTCGGAAATTCAATCTCACGCAAAGTTCACGCAGATTCTAGAGTTTTAGAGAGCTGCATTCAAACTCAATGCCACTGCTCCTGAACTGTGCTTACTTAGCTTACAAGTTGAGAAAAAAGTGTGGTGTATTACTATCGTTTCTTCTTCTTTATATATAAACCGCTGGAAAACAAGGAGATTGCATAGAACTGAGAGCTATCAAGATTAGATGCTAACATTCGAATTTCATAACGTCCAATATCTTGGTTTTTCAGCACTGCTAAATCAAACCAAACTGATATTAACAGGGTAGAATTTTCGATCTACCTCTTCCATCTCACTAGTGGCGCGAAAGGACCGGTAGATCGAAATTCCGACGCTTCCATTTCGATTTGTTCAAAGATTTTGGAATTGAGCTCGTATGACACTTCTACGCAATCCTAATAGATTTATGAAAAAAAATGCACCAAAAGGCCTCATGCTGATTTTTTGGCCGAGCGTGCTCTCAATGAAGTAATCGTGTAAAACGGTTCTTCGAAAAACAGTGATGAAACGTGGAAGTCCTTCACAGAAAGATTCCAATGTTCTGATCACATTTCGAACCAATCTTCGTTTGACAATGAGTGAGATCACTACGAAATCAGTAAAACAAGCGGAATCACTGGTCTGCGGAGAGTTCAAAGCACTCGGACCCGCTCCACACTACACCGGAGATGAGATTATTGTGATGAGATGTGCCGAGACAATCAATGAAGTTTTTCAAGACTGGACGAAAAGATCGAAACTTGGGGAAGACACCTACGATCCGTTCGATGTGGTATCTGAAGTCTATGAAGGCTCTCGGTCAGAAGTTTTTGTATTTTTCAGAATGCTCCGATTGAACTTCCCCGCCGTACTTCTATGCTCAAAGCGTACACTCTAGATCCACCAATCACTGAAACTGGAAAAATCGCTTCGAAAATGATGGCCCGAGAGCTGTGTGATCGTCGTGCAATTCCATCTGTCATCTTCTGTTCACCAGATTTCGCTTCTGTGGAGACCGCCCATTTGATCAAATCATATATTGGTGAGAAGTGCGGAAAGATTCGAATTGAGCCAGAACTCTCAACACTTCACAAAGCAGCCCACGTATTCTTTGGACCTGACCATTTCAGCAGTCTGGGTTACGGTATCGACAAGAAAGCACCTCTTCCTCCAGTGGTATGAGAATTTATGGGAATACGAATATTGAAAGATGATTTTCAGACGGATGGAGTTTCGCTCACTGATTTGTTCAATCGAGTCAAAAGAGCTTTTTATGAGTTGTCATCTAAAGCAGAGAATGGTAGAACACTTCTTATTTTATGTTTTAAACCCGAAGTCTTCCAGCTCTTCTCATCGTGGATCCCCTCTCTATGATGATTCTCTCTTCACTTTTCTATTCTCACAAAATCCGTACCGAGAGTTCTGTGGAACTCGAAAGAGTTCAAAGTCTCTCTTCATTCCCACCTCTCTCCAACTTCACCACATACCGTCAGGGAGATTCTGGAGTGGTGAGACTGATTTGTTTTCTTCTTTTTCGACGAATGACTGATTTCAGAAAATGTTCGATCTGACAACCACCACCCTTCGCCCACTCACTTTCATCGGATTCTCCAACGATATCAATTTGGACTAGAGTTGGAAAAGGCGCATGCAAGAAGAAAATTTAAAATGTTACGAGAGGATTTTGAAGCTTCCGTGTTTTCTAATAAACTGAGATTATTGGTGCCATTTTTTGATTTGCAACTGGAAAAAAAAAACCTAGTGAAGAATACGAGAAATTTCGTTCACTTTTCAGTGTAAAATTGATTATCTGTTCAATTTTTGATATCTAAAACATTGAAAAATGTGAACTTCTTTGATTCTCCTATTTCCCATGGTTACTGATTCTATTCTGATTTTTTGGATTATATCCATGAACTGAAAAAAACCAGTGAGAAAATCCGAGAAATCTGGACAATCCATACTAGGTCCTCCTTTGATGTATCCAAAAACTTTTCTGTTTTTATCGAGTTTGTTGCGAAAGGTAACTATAGGAGACATACGCTTCTCTCTTTGCAGCTGCACTCCTTTTCTGCCATTTTCCAAAGGTTGTTCTCAACTAAAATCAAATTGGTCTAACCAATCATAGACGGAGCAGGAAGGGGTTCCCAGATTTCAATCATTTTTCGAGGTAAATATATGTTCATCTTCCCCAACTATACAAGTTCATTTGCACCCAACAAATGGGAATACTTGACCTCCGTGGGTTTTCTTCAAATATCATTTCCATTTGAATGAATCAGCCAACCAGCCAGCAGCCAATTGGATGAAAGAAGAAAACAAACAAAACCAAATAAAGAAAAAAGAGAGTTGTGAACAGTTTTCCACCCAACACTTTCATACACATTTGAATTTTAAAGCCAAAAGACAATGTAAGGGGAAGAGATGGCAGAGAAAAACAGAGAACTTCTTATCAGTCCAGGTTGATGATGATGCACACAGGCAGAGGGGAAAGGGGGTCTGTACGCTTCTTCTCCTCTTTTTCCATATTTCTCTCCGGAACCGGTGATATTTCCATTCTTACCGGTTTTATACCTCTTTCTTTCTCAGCTCTTCTCGGCACACAACTGACTCATTCTGACCGTTTCGAACTTTTTCCATTTCCGTCCATTTCGAAAGTTCGAACTCAAGTCCATTATGCATACTTTGATAGCTGAAAAGGGAATAAACCTGAAGTTGAATTCCATAAAAAAGGCTTTGTACTCGTACCAATCTTTCATCTAACTACCTATTCAATGTGTCGTTTCGGTTTGTCCTGTTTTTCCAAACTTTCAGTTTTCATAGAATTAGGAGAAACTTTAAAGGCTAGAAATAGAGAACTTTGAAGCGTTTCTAATTTTGGCTGAAAGGTTTTTCTGCTGACAACTAAAAAATCCCGCACACAGTACAACTCGAAACTTTCCAAGATGCTAGAGCTGCATACTCTTCTTCACAAAAAAAAACCTTTTTAAAATTATTGTTTCAGTTTGAACCTTATCTTTCAACCCCATGAAAACAATTTCGAAACGAAACGATATTATTTTTAAATCCATTTACTTTCAAACGGCTCCTACTTTAAACCCAATCCCAATTCCAGTTAGCATGAAACAGTTTCTGCCTTCCTATTTCCCATTCGTTTCCTCTCATTCTCTCCTTATCATAACCCTTTTACCCTTCGATCGCGTCCTCGTCTTCCTCACACACACTTTTTAATTTCTTTTCCCTATTTCAACCTCTTGCAGTAAACATTATACATTCTTACACGCATTTCTCGCATTTTTTGCTGAAATTTCTCACACTACAACTTTTTTCGTTCAGGTTCTCTCAGAATGTGGCAGTTTCTGTTGCCACTATCTGTCCTTCTGACAGTTAGTGCACAGACTGCTGATGTTCCAACTCACGACAGGATCTTTCTGAAATATCCCAGTTCCTATGTGAACTTCACTTCGGACAGCTGGAAACTGAAAGGTACGCATCGGTATTTGAATTCTCGTTCCAACTGATAATAGGAGGTCGGTAAAAGGAGATGAAGATTATTTAAACGAATGTCGTCGTCATGTGGACAAACAGAAAAAGGTGTGAATGTTTGTTCAAGATGAATGGGGTAACTTTATTCCTCTTTGATGCATCATCAATGTTTTGAAAACGTCTTGAGAAGTTTGAAGAAGAGGATGAAGAGAATGGGGGTACCCAGAGGTCATGTATACTATGAAGGGCTCCAAAGACAGTCAGAGAATCGGAATTTCCAGAAATTCCAGTAGAGACTAAGAAAAACTGGAAAGAGCTAGAAAGCGGCACTTCTATCTGAAAATCGTCAAATTTTTTCAGACACTGACGATCAACTGATTCTTGCTGTGAAGTTTCAAGCATCCAGTCACATTGGCCAACTCTACAGTGTCCGATTCATTCACCCCAATGGTACTTTGGAAGCCCTTCTGACTGTCGGAGTATCCGAGGGCAATCTGAAGATTGATTTGTTCAACGACAAAAACGAAAAGATTCTCAATAAACCTCTGGAAACAATTCCAATCAGTGAGTGAATCCTTCCCTCCCAGTTCAAAAGTTCAACTCATTTCGATTTTCAGATGTCCATGAGCACAATTTGGCCGTCGGAGTGAACAGTACCGCACGGAACTTATGGTTCAAATTGGGAAATGGAAACGATTTGAATTGTGAAATTAACCAACCCATAGACATCTCCAATACCGAAACAACGATTACCATCGGAGGTGGAAGTCAAGCAATGATCGGTTGTGTTTCGATTGTGGCGGTTTCCGTTGGGAATAATGAACCAGTGGCACAGGGAACTCCCATCTCTTATCAGGATATCGAATCGTGCCCGGATGCCGACGAGTGTACAACGAAGGATTGTAATACTGTAAGTGTCCTTTTTATTATTTGAAAACTTGTATTTACCTTCAGGGAAGATGCTTGCTTCTGGAAGTGCCAACATGTGATTGCTACAATACCGAAATGACTGGACCAAACTGTAGACAACGTGCGTTTTCCTCTATAGTTCTTAGAAACTTGTCCTAATTGAAACCCTAATTTTCAGCCGTTTCAACTCTCCAACTGCGAAACAACGATGAAAATGAAGAAGCGTCAGCCTACCTCCGCTACAGACCATGGAAGCCAGACCAGAACATTAACAGAATCGCCATGGACTTCAAATTCTCTGATGCAGATGCCAAGGAAGGAATTTTAGTGTACGGAGAGACAGAGGATCAGAAGATTTTCAAGATCTATGTGGTTGGAATCAAGGGAAAAGTGATGTTGGGAAATGAAAACGTTATGGATTTCGAGTTGAGAGAGGACCATTCTCTGTGAGATTAGTCTTCTAATTCAAGAACTCATTCTTTCAAAATTTCAGTTTCCACACCATAATTGTGCGACTGGGAGATGGAGCATTCAACATGTTTGTAGACGAACAAATTCTTCGTCGTCAGTTCAATGAGACCCTTAACTTCACAACTCTCCAATTCGGTGCTCCGATTCCAACGGATGTATCTGAAGTTGGAGTCACTGCATGTATCAAAAACGTCTATGCGGATCATTATGACATTATCAATATGATTGCAAATATGAATGATTCAAGAGTGAGCTCATTCTAGGGAATATTATAAAACGTGGACTTTCAGGTTATTGGGAAGCTAACTGGACCTTGTGTGAATGAAGATCTATCAGAGTTCCAAGGTCCAAGACTCTTCTCCGCAGATCCTGTGGTGGTGAATGACATTTGGAGGATTTTTAATTTTAAGATTTGACTTTTCAGATGATCACAAGTGATCCAGAGACCGATGTGAAACAAGACGAGGGGGAAGAACCGAATACTGCAAATTTGTTCCCAGTTCCAGGGAGCAAAAAGAGTAATTATCTACTTTCCAAACCCAAACTTCACGTATACTTTAAGAACCTCGGCCACTTGCATCAAGCTGCGAAAAGGCCAACGCGTATATGTGTCAGAATGGAGCAGGATGTAGGAAGGACAGTGATACGGAGTTCACTTGTTCCTGCAGGGATGGGTACATTGGGAAATATTGTCAATTCAGTAAGTGATTGAATTATTAATCTTCTAAAAACTTATAATTTCCAGCTACACTTCCCCGATCATGTGCCGAAGCCCACGACTTCCTGAAACTTCCGAATGGACCGACTTGGGTTGATGTGGATGGAAATCGGAAGTTGGATCCATCTGTCACCCAGTGTATTGACGGAGAGTGAGTGCACAATGTGCACTGCACATGGAGACTTAAACTTCAAAAATTTTCCGATTTTCAGAACTCAGATTCCACATGACATGACACCAGCAACGATTGTGAGAGAAGTTGGATTCCAGAACCATTCGATGTTTGTTTTGAGTTATAGAGACTTCAATGTGAGTGGAGACTTTCAACAAAGAAATAAAGGAAGACGTTCTAAAATGCATTTTCATTTTGCAAGATCGGTTAGTGTACTCCTCCAGAGGTCGATTTATGAGCTTCTAAAGTTTGCAATGTATGGCTCGCAGTACTCTACTCCATATTGAATGCAGAAAGTGTGAACTTCAGAAGCTAATGATTCGACTTCTGGAGGACATTAACAGATTTTGGAAAAATGAGATTACGGTTTAGAACCCCCTCTTTCCGATGATAGCCATCATACATTGAAGTTCGTTCACAAATTTCCTAATAAGGAATTCAGACCTGGCAACTTGCGAAGTACATCCGGAACTCTGGAAGTTGCACTCAAAACATCAACTATAGATGCAACAAGGCTCCGTTGAAGTTCCAAGAAGGGAAGACATGGTTCAAGAGTGTATCCAATTCGACTAAGAAAATCAGACAAATTGGGAGCCTGCAGCATGCTTGTCCTTGCTTGGACAGAGGGTGTCAATCTGGGGGTAAGGATCATTTGAACTGTTTTTTAACGCCGGAGAACCCCCAATTAAGGCGTTTTTACAAGATTCGGTCACTTTGGCAAAACTAGAGAGGCGATGAGTGTGGAGAATGGTGAGATGAGAATTTTTAGTTCGTTTCTGTTTTGAGCTTCTGGGTTTTTGTTGCTGGTTTTCGAGTTCACACAAGATAAATGTTTTCAGAAAAATGCAACTGTGATTCTGGGGCGATCGCTGAAGACAATGGGAACTTGTATGGAAGACAAGCAGGAATTTCCGAAATAGTTGCACTTTTTGATGAAGCTGATGTAAGAGCAGAGATGACGATTTCTGATTTGCAGTGTTCTGGATACGGTAAGGTTCTGAACGTTTCAGAAATCAACGGAACTCTTGATTTTCAGAGAACGAAAAACCGATCAGATTCACGGAGAGAACGGAACTCCAGGTAATAAGTCTCAGGAACTTTGAAGAAAAACTTCATCTGTAGGTTTCCAAATGGACAGGAGAATCTGTGGACTTCCAATTTCGCACTTCCGACACATCTGCAACTCTTTTCACTGTTCGTGGAAACTATGGAGAGAGAATTATTGGAGTCTCTCTTGTCGACGGACATACTGTTCAGATTAACAACTTTGAAGCGATCAAAATCATTGAGTCTCAGAATAAGTAGGGCAACATTCTGCTGGGAGGAATTCTCGATTTTCGATATTTCAGGCTAAACGACAGTAACTGGCATCATGTGTTGGTTGAGTTGGCTGATGGGGAAATCCGAGTTTCCATAGATGCCGCCCATATCTTGATGAAGATCGGAGACAATGCTATTTTGGAAGGAAGTGTGGTTTTGGGAGAAAATAAAACGTTTGTTCCTAGATTATGAAGCTAGATAACGTTCGTTTTTCAGTGGACTCATCGGATGCATTCGGAATGTTCTTGTCAACGACGAATCTGTGAATCTGTCTGAAATACTCAAGAAATCAGAAAAGAAAGGAATATCTGAAACATGCGATTCTCGTTGCACTCCAGATTTCTGCCAAAACGGAGCAAAGTGTTTCGAAGATTTCCTGACTGGAATGCCCTACTGTAGATGTGCATTCCCCGATGTTCATTCTGGATTGAATTGCGAAATCGACATCAATTCCAACTCGTCCGTATCTTTCCATGGGGGATATCTGAAGTTCGACAACCTGGATTCTGTGTTGACTGCTCCGATCTACTTCAGCTTCAGAACTGATAGAACGCATGCTCTGTTGTTCTTCGCACATGACCAAAATAATAATTTCCTACAGGTAAATCTAAACACTTCATAGTTCGATTGAATAGTAAGGTCTAAACTTCCAGGTCCACCTCTCGGAAGAAGTGAATGTTACACTCACACTGAATAATCTGGATCTTGTCTCCCAATGCACCGTCCGTGCTCAGCCGGGAACGGAATTCGGAGACATGCGATGGGTTCAAGTTGCAATCAGCCATGACTCGAAGTCCTCTCAACTTCAAGTCGATGATGCTGCATGCACGATCAGAACTGTAAGATTCGACCAAGATCCCGGGCACACCTTTCGATTTCAGAGTCGAATCCTCTCTCAATTCCCAATCAGTCGTCTACTCGATGTCTACAACTCGGAAATCATTCGAATGCCAGTTGGTCTAGCTGCTCCACTCAACCCAGATCCTTACACTTTCACATTCGTTGGAAACGTTGATGTTGGCTCAAAAACGAATGGTGAGTTGGGTCATGTTATTAGCGAAACGTGCATGATCGTTCAGATGGATCTTTCGTTTTGGCTCCAAAGTACGAATCTCCGATTCCACGTTTCTATGGATGTCTCCGAGGATTGCAAGTTGATCGAAAATCGATTGACATGAGAGCGAAAACGGAGAATTTGGAAACTAGTGAAATGTATGAAGCTTATGGGCCAGTTCAAGTCAAAGTTGGATGCGATGTCGGTTGCTCTGCCATAACCTGTGCAAACGGTGGTCATTGTTCTGTCGCATGGACTAACACAGATCCATCGGCTGCGAAAACAACTTGTGATTGCTCAAGAACTAGTTATTCTGGAGCATCTTGCACGTTGGATGAAGGAATTCATTTGGAGAAGAACGGATTCATCGAGTTCGATATTTCAAAAGAGATGATGAGGATCTTCGTAGAGAGAAACTATAAGATCCCACAACTTTTGAAGTTTGCGTTCTCATCTGGGCCTGTGGACGAGTTGGATGATAAATCAGTTCTGGCATCTGTGATTTTTAAAGACAAGAGGTAGTTCTTATTAATTTTTCGAACAAAACGTTTATTTCAGGAAGCTTGAAATCGAGATAAATCCAAACCGAACGATCAATGTAGCCATTTCTTATGAAAATGGAAAATCAGATGTCTTGAATTTCGTTGGAGACTTTTTGGATGGATACCGACATTTTGTTGTGGTTCAAACAAATCAAGCGATGGCCACTGCTGTCATGGTCAGATATTAAGAATTTTCGAGTCAAATTCAAAACTCTATTATTTCAGGTTGATTCCTTGAGACAAGACTTCGAGTACCGCGAGTTTGAAAGGAACATTGACATGTTCAGTGCTTCCGTTGTCAAGATTGGAGATGTATCGTCAGAAACTGAGGGATACAATAAGTATGGATTTGAGGGATGCGTGTCCAGTAGGTTTCAAAAAAAAATTTTCTTCTGAATCTCAAATTCAGATTTCATAATCGACTATCAACGTGGAAACGCTCTCACCTACAAACCAATCGCCTACTTTGCCAATCCGACACACCATTTGAATAAGCTGCTCAAAACGGATAAAATCATTCTCGGCGGGTGTGCAGAGTTTGAAATTCCAAACGCGTTGCCAGTTTACCAGAATCGAGTCAAGTTTCCAGTCTGGGACACCGATTTCAAGAGATTTGTCTACTCTCGCGAAATTGAATCTGATATTGATTCTGGTGACAATAACGACTGGACGGAAGAGGACAGTGGATCCTGTGAGTATTTTAAGTTTCTCAGAACATCAAGAATCAGAGATTTCAGTGATGTGGGTCATCTTCATCATCTTCGTTCTGCTTGTCCTTTTCCTCATCATTTTCTGCATCTTCATGAAATGTTGTCGTGAGAAGATCCATGCAAGTAAGTATTATTTTCTTACATTTTTTTTTTTGAGATAATTTTTTACAGGAGATGACGGATACCTTCGTGAAGAAGACATTCCTTTAAATCTGAGTCCCACTCATCATAGACAACCAGAGCTGACACCTCCGCGTAAGAAAAATTTAATACTCTGATTTTTCAATATTCTGATTTTCAGCTCCAACTAAAAGCAACTATGGACTTCCTGAACCAAATTGGGACTTTAATAAGGTACGTCATAGAACTTGAAACTTCCTCAATTGAGCAAAATAGAATCTGAAAGTAGATAGTACACCCTATTTTATAATTGGTGACGCGTGTAAGTAGTGAGCGCATTTCCATCAGGATGACCATCATACGCGCGCCACCAGCATCACTTCGTCCGGCATCTCCGGATATTTCACTGCTCAGGAAAACATGAATGGCGATGAGGACGACGACGGTGTCGGAGACGACATGAGTGAGGCAACGATACGCCGACGAACGGATGACAGTGACAACGAAACGATTCGACACATCGATGATGAGATTCAAGACGATGATATGGTCGTAGTGTGAGTTTCAATCAATTTTTTGGCTGGAGTCCTTGGCTGAGTTTTCAGACAACGTCCTACCCAAGTGAATCATCTTCCCCAACGAGTTTCATCCTTTGGAAAGGGCGATCCAACTGCTCCGAAGGACAGTCCATTGTACTCTCCTCCTCGCCGACCTCCTTATCCAATTCCTGCGACATCTCCCGTTCCACCTCCCCGAATGGCAACCAATCAAGTCAGCTCCATCTAGATTTCTCCGTATCATCTTGACTTTTTTCTTCTCAATCACCTCCACAGATAACGTGTATCATTTTATGTTCCTCCAATTACCTATGACTCATTTTCAATAATTTATTAGTTTTTGAATTATGTTTCTTATGCTATTTACTTATTCACTCGTTTCAATGATGAAATTGTTTTGGTTCCTCGCAGCTGATAAAAAACTTTAAAAATGAGAGAGAAACTTGAAATGGCGTCGAAAATGTCCGCAAGCTTTATGCCGCCGTGTTTGCAGTTTTGCGTACCGTAGCCGACCACACACGAAGAAGCGGTTTTTGACATCTGAATGTTTTTTCAATTCCTCCTACTGATTGCTGATTTTCTTCCAAAAATTGATTGTTTTTGAACTTCAAAGTATGTAATTCATCCTATCAAAAGTTGATTCAACACAGATTTCTCGAATCCGATGTTTTCCACCGGCCAACATCAGAGAAGAATGCGGAATCCACCTTTGAAGCACCCGAACGGGTAAGTTTGTAGCCACGTTGACTGTAATGCTCCTATAAAGTTTCCAGATGCCAACACACCACCGAACAGGACTTTAGACGGTATTATAACAGCACTTCGCAACCTCTACCTGAAAATGTTTGCCCACAGCGTTTTGCTTCAAGTGTGAGAGGATTCGATGGGCTCGACTACGTTTCGACCCCAGCATATTATGAAGATCAAGTGATACGCACTACGTTTTACAGTTTTATTCATTTTTTTTTTGTTCAGGCAGAGTTCCACAACTTCGGCTACAGAAGCTGCCTTCCAGGCATCCCCGGTTATCCAGCAGAGTTATCTTCGCTTGATGTCGCAAAAATGCAGATTCAGCATTTGCTCATGTATGAGAAAAGTTATGTTTCCAACAAATCCCGAAGGTTTAGGCAACGTCACTTCGGTACCGGTCTCGATGGTTTCTTGACTCCACCTGGTACGGCAGCTTCGAGCTCGCTGAGCACATCGTACCCTCGTAAGTTTTAACGTAACATACTTAATTTGCAAAATAAAACTTAGATCATTATTTCAGAAGGCGCTTCTCCTCCGGACTCGGCTTACAGTCCATCGCCATCCGATGATTTTGAAAGTTTGAGGTCCCATGGTTCCATTTCAAACTTCGACTTCAAGGTGCCCCCGAGAGGCGCATCTGCGAGCGGCTACTTCGCGCCAGGTACGTCTGAGCTCATCTTGTATAGTTTTAATGGTTCAATATCCTCTAGATGAAAGATCGTACGAGAGAGGAGCCATGTATACTGCTGAAGATGTGCATATCGTAGTCAAGAATAATCGCGATGGTAGCAGACGCAGGGTTGTGTCGAACAAAGTGTTTGTCGGTGGAATATCGCATTCGATGAATCGAGAAATCATCAATACCTTTTTCGGAAAGTTCGGAACAGTTTTTGTCGATTGGCCAGTGAAGCAACGAAACAACAGTAAGCTCACTTTGTCACTTGTCTAACATCCGTTCATCTGACAGATGATATGGTGAACAATTATTTGATTCCAGTGCACAACAACCAACTCCCACTAACCTCCTACTCCTACCTCTTTCTTGTTTATTCGGAGGAACAGTCAGTTGAGAAGCTCATGGACGAGTGTGAACAACGCGACAACAACTTTTTTGTGGCGATTCCGGGATGCAGAGAAACGGTTCGCGGACAAGATAAACGTATCAGTTTTATGTACCTCTTTCAGATTCAAATTCGTCCGTGGTTCATCAAAAATGCATTCTACATCGATCGCAAGGCTCGGAACACTCGTTGTATCGATGTTCATCGTACAGTTTTTGTGGGTGGACTTCCGAGAATTGTGACTGCTGAAGGAATCGCCAAAATGTTCTCGGAATTCGGAAAAGTTCTTCTCGTCACTATCGACATTGACCAGGATTACGGTTACCCAAAAGTAGTAAAAAAACGTGAAATTTACATATTGGACTCAATTTACAGGGCGCCGCCCGAGTGACCTTCAAACGCGATTCGTCTTTCAATAGAGCTCTCGAGCGGAAATATCTCAAGTTCAAGAACATTGATTCAAGCAAAACATTGATTGAAATCAAACCGTACGTCATGGAAGATGTGGGATGTGATCAGTGCGGTGGTCTCTGGTTCAATCCGTTTCTGGATATTTATGATCAGTTGCAGGGTTGCAAAAGAGAGAAACCGGTTAATAACAAGGTGCTTTAATCTGATGGTTTTCGTACTAAGTACATAACAGTTTCAGGCATTCAATATGTGGAGATCCAACGAGCAGAAGACGGATTCAAACACGCGTCCTTTTGACTCGGGAGATCTTTTTTCGAGAATTGATGCTGGATATCACAATAATCTCAATTCATCGGATTTTTCCATAAGTCAAGAGAATCACGATAGTTGTAATACTGAGAATGAGGTCGAAACTGGAGCTCGTAAATTTTTGGAGACAACCAGGGCATTTGGACTGGATAAACAACAAACTGTAAACGTGCTCGGTACCGATTACGATCTCGGCCCGAATCTCTGGTACAAGTTCTTGCCATCACCAAGTTTCGACATGGGAAATGACATGGTCAGGAAGAAAGTCTTTGTTCACCCCATTTTCACACGTCCTTCAGGTTCAGATGAATGCGGACCAGAAAATCGAATCGTTCCTACGTATGAAACGTGCCAATGTTTACAGTAACAAAAGCTCGTACTGCAAGGAACGTCCGTGCCGCCAGTACTATTGTCCATCCTGCTCCAACAATCTCCATTCGGGGCCAGATCAACACGTTCTCTTGCCAGCTGGTAAACCAGAACGCCGTCCGAGAAAAGACAAGAACATGTACCTCGTCAGTCTTAATAACTGATTTTTCACAAACTATTATAAATTCGCAGTCTGTTGGCACACTTTTAAAGGCGCACAGACAAAGTTCTCAGGATATCTCGTCGCGCAGTTGATCTCTTTCCAGTTCAATTTTGTCGCGCGAATAAATATAAATTTGGCGCCGCGGAATTCAACTGGGAAGAGATCAAATGCGCGGCGAGATATCCTGAGAACTTTGTCTGTGCGCCTTTAAAAGAGTGCCAACAGACTGCGAATTTATAATACTATTATCATTCACTTTTTCATCTTGCTTCTATACAAATGAGACGTATCTTTCCATCATCTGTACCATTTTCTTTCTGACTCAGCATTTTTACATTTTCATTGTTAACCACGTTTTTAAATATCAGCTGATTATCCTTCAACCTTCTCCAATGCCTACTGTATTATTCAAACACCTCATTAAGTATCACATGCTTATATTAGCACTTTGTTTTATTAACAGGTCTGGAATTTCAATAATCTCTCCTCGAAGATTTCACTATTCCTATGCACGTTTCCATTTTTTTTCCAGCTAAAAACTCACTGATAATGAATTTTTGTCTGGATGTTTGCACCTTTAGTCGAGTATCAGCATTGGAAAAATTCAGACTGTGTTTTCGAAACGTGAACTTCAAAATTTAACAGCATCTGATTAAAACTCCGAATTACAGTATTATCTAATTTCGATCACTGATTTGCCCAAAAATGGCAATTGAATCGCTAATTTTGTTCGGGATTCTGATCTTCTCTTCTTTTTGGATTTCGGGATGTAAAGGAAAAAAGAAGAAACCAAAGAATGCACCACCTGGAAAATCAACAGAAACTGCGAAACCTCTGATTGTTGCCGAGAAGAAAACAGAAGACACTTTGAAGAGTCGAAAGTCAACGAAATCAAAAGTGGATCAACCGAAAAGTGAGAACAAAGATGAGAAGGAAAAATCGAAAAAAAGTGAGAAAAAAATAGATGAGGATGAGGAGAAAAAAGAGAATGAAAAAAAGAAAAAAGATGAGAAAGGGAGTGAAATGAAGAAGGATGAGAGCAAAGTGGAAGAGAAGAAGGAAGAGGAAAAGAAGGAAGATGAGGATAAAAAAGAAGAGAAAAAGGATGATAAGAAGAAGGAAAAGAAGGAAGAAAAGAAAGAGAATAAGGAAGAAGATAAAAAGCCGGAGGAGAAGAAAGATGAGAAAAAGTCAGATGAGAATCCAGGAGGGTCTGAGAAACCATATAGTAAGCTTTTAAAAATATTTATATAGGCTCGTCTTGAAGTTTTAAAAAATAACAATGAGTAGTCAAGAACATTGACGGACCGCTGAGATATGGCTGGGATACGAGATATGTTTTTCCATCGCTCGAGGGACACTCCATTTCTCAGCTCACTGTCAATTGACATGTCAATATTCTCGGTTATTTTTTTTTGCAATAGATAGCGCTTGTTTAGATGAGTCCTCACTGAGTCCTCATATTCAAGTCTACATATTTTTCCAGTTTCCGCCGATCCTCTTGGTCCTCTTTCCTTCAAAGCGGATCAGTCTTCGCAATCGAAAGTTACACTTAAAAACATTCATGACAAAAAGATAATGTTCAAGATCAAACTATCGGATAACGTTTCTTTCCAGTAAGTTTCAATCAGTTTTCGCTTCTTCTCAGCGCTTTCAATTCAGAGTGAATCCAGTTTTCGGAGTTTTGGAGCCAGGAAAAACAGTCGACGTCGCTGTGACACATCGAAAGTCCACTCCGAAAGAGGGAAAATTAGTTGTTGTGAATACTGAGGTGAGTCCTTTAGTGGGTCACAAAATGATTTCGGATTTTTTTCAGTTGACTGGAGACGAGCAAAAAGTGGCGGAGTTGTTCAAACAAGTAACAAAGCCAACTGGAGGACAAGTGACAGTCAAATGGAGTGCCAAATGATGATGATGATTTTTGAACCTTCAACTTTCATCTTTAATGAATTCAATTCTCTTCCTACCTTTTTTTTCAATCTTTTCGAACGAAAGTTGAAAAGAGACAAGAACAGGTTTCGATGCGAACCTGTCTTTCTTCTCTCCTGTGGATCAAATGTCAAACGGTGATTCGTTTTCATTGTTATCCTATCAGTCGGCTTTTCCCATTAGCTTTCTCATTATCGTTCATGCGTTTTCTTTTATTGTTCTCACTTTTCATTGTTCTCTCTTCGGCTGGAATTGTGGATAGAAGGAAAGGAGAGGAAGAGGAGAATCTGAAATTCTCTTTTGGAACCATTGAGCATGGACAGAATTATGGAGCTCGACCTTACCTTCAGGTTTAGTTGGATTTTAGTTCTAATGTTGGTACTGAGTTTTAGATTCCGGTGAATGGAGAGAAATTGACAGTTCCGAAAGCATTCTACCACTATTCCGAAAATGAAATGTCAGCTGGAGCGAGTTTTGGACTTCCCGATGAGACTCGTCTTATGGATACAGACGGTCTTTTTGTGAACAATCGAAAGGAAATTAACGGAATTTATCTGCCAATTCCAAATATGGAACCCATCAACTTACACTTCGTTAACCAGAAGTTAGTTTGAAATATAAACCCAAAAAAAGTAGAGTGTTTCAGGGTGTTCGAAAAAGGAATCGACACCAAAGCACATGAAGAATCTCCGGAAAGTGTGCTCCACAGAGCGAAAATGTAAAGTCTCACACCTAGGTTAGAATTAGTCTGAAAAGTTTCAAGTCAAATTTGCAGTATCTGCTTAACCGGAAGTGAATTTGAATGTGAAAGACAACTTCTCAAATATCATCGAGCGAAAAGTGAAGCTCTCCGAAAACAAAGGATGCCTCTCCATGAACAATTGATGGAATTGGTAAGAGCCCCAGAGAAATCGTCTGATTTTCGGTTCCAGGGACAACTGTCATCGTCTGCGAAAATTCACGATAAAGAGGGAAACGGAATGGGTGTAGTTGTTGGAATGCCCGGTTACAATCCATTGTATATTGGCGCGAATCTTGGACACGACAATGATCAGGATTTGAATATTCGATTTTCTCCACCAGCTTAGGGCTTGGCATTCGGTTCATTTTACGGGTTTTACTCTATTTTTTAGAAATACTGGCCATTTTGGGTAAAAAACAGTCATCTTGGAGGCAGTGAACAAAGTTATTTCCAATTACCCGATTTTCATGGAAATTGATAGATGTTTTCAGCAACTCTAGATCTTTATCTCTTAAGTTGACATCTTTTCTGGAACGTTGCTGTCCAGTAAGTTGTTTTCAATGTCTTAAAGATGACAATTTAGCCCTGAAACCCCCCATTGCGAAACATCATTATGGCCAGTTCGGAAAAACTAATAATCTTTAATAATGTTGACAGTAATAATATAATTCTTAATAAATAATTCGACTTCACAGTTAGCATGACAAGACCAAAATTGTTTAATTACAAGAATCTTTATAATTCAGTAGTTCACATGAGTCCATCGACGAGGACCATCAGAGTGATCGCGACTGAAGCGAAAACGAGAACCGCACTGAAAATCATTTGCCATTTGAAGGCAGTCAACGATGGAAGAGGTTCGGAAGATTCACGAGATCTCGATCCACTCGAACGCTTTGTTCGTGACTTTTTCGGTTTTCCCGACTCTCTCGATTTACTTTTCGATTTGGAATCCTTTGTTGCTGGAGCTGGTTGAACTTGGAATCTGAATAAATATCTCTCTCCTTTTAGAATTTCCTTCAGAATGCTAACTTTTCTGCGGCGGATGCTGGGGCGAGTTCGTTGTTCGGAGGCTGTGGAGTGGTTGCATTGACTGGAGTTTCACCTGGTTGATTCCCAACAATAGGTGGAGGGGGAGCGAGCTGAATATCAGTACACTCTCTGATTCCTCCGATTATGTAAACGAACTAAATCGGGGCTTAGGAACTCGTAAGCATCATCAGCCATGGCGAAGAGAAATCGCGGATGAACCGACGTAGAAGATCAAAAATAAATGAGAAATACATTGTAAACGCTCTGAAATCTTCAGGAGGAAAACGTGGATAAAAATGTTTGCTGGGTCTATTCGGGCGCTCTTTTGAAAGCACTGTAACGTGAAGTTGGACACAATTATCAATCATAAATTACTTTCATTTCTCTTGCAACTTTGATTAGAAAAAAAGGATCTTGATACATAAAAGGGGGTGGAAAAGTGAGCAGGGGGAGAGACAATTAGGAGTGTAAACGAGACTAAATTATTATACCGTGAGAAGAAAATGATGATGATTTCAAATGAAACGAGGTCATTTCTTTCAGCACAGATAAATGAGGTTAGGAGGAAAATTTACATAGGAAAGTGAGAAAGTTCTCGGAAAATCTTTGGTCCTTGTGGCGAGTTTTTTTTTCAATATGTGAACAACCAAAATGCTCAGTTTGGACAAAAGAGAACGAGGAAGAGGACTCCGATGATCAGAAACCCGTAAACTTTTTAAGATAGCATTAAATTACTCCAATATTAATCCTAATATGATATAAGGAGAAACAAGATCAGTTTGAGAGAGACGAACATGGATACTATGAAAGCTTTAAGGGATAGAAAAAGGAAGCACTCGGAAAGTGAAATGGGGAAGGGGATTGGAGACTACAGTAACGACAGAACGGATCTTCGTGGATCAAATAGTACAGACAGATTCCTGCATGAAGGCTTCGTTTGTCTGCTGTGTAATCGTCGGATCGATATCCTCATCGTCATCCATATCCGATTCAGAATCTGAGGGATTCGTGTCTGGCGGACTTCTTCCTGCGGAAATCGATGCAAGCGGCGATTGAGCATGAGTGGGCGGTAATTGGCCCATGTTCAATCCCATTAGCATCTCTCGCATTGCGTGTACTTGGGGCATTGTCATCAGATTCGTCGGGGCTCCGCTGATCGGAGAGGGACTCTCCGAACTGCTGCTGCATCCGCCACTCGTACCCCTGCCATCATGATTGTCGGCTAGTTCGGAGCCGGAACGATCTGTCGCGTAGATGCACTTCTTCTTTCGTTGACATGGCTTGCACCACATCGTCGTGTTGCCTACTCCAAATCGGGCCCGACACTTCTTCTGCTCATTGTTTTCGGATCCTGTAACTGAATCAGTTTATTGTATACAAACTTCACGATATTTTGAATATGATTTTAATCATTGATCAATTATCAATAACTCACCAACACTCTTATCCCTCTTCCTCTTCGGCTTCTTCTTGTTCACGGCGTAGTTTTCACGAGCTGACCACTGTGGATACTTCTCCTTGTGCGACTCCCGATCCTTTTTGGCCAACTCGAAGTACTTGGCTTGTTCTTCTTTTGCCAATTCATGCCAGCGTTTGCCGAGCTCCTTATTCAGTTCAGCACTCTGCTTCTGATCGTTTCCAACCTCCTCCAGCAACTTCGGTCTGTTCTCCTTCATATACCACATGAAGGCGTTTAACGGCTTCTTGATGTGGTCCTCCTTCTTAACCTTCCCTCCCCCATGCCCTCGTCGCTCGTTGTTTTGTGACATCATTTGCTGAGGCATATATGGATTCATCTTCATATG
Source organism: Caenorhabditis sp. 40 LS-2015 (assembly GCA_900536305.3). Taxonomy (NCBI): domain Eukaryota; kingdom Metazoa; phylum Nematoda; class Chromadorea; order Rhabditida; family Rhabditidae; genus Caenorhabditis; species Caenorhabditis tribulationis. The sequence goes on along the minus strand of LR546250.1, from coordinate 6,068 downwards.
ATTCAGTGTGGAGAGTGGTGCTGCTCTCATGTGAAGAGGAACTGCATTTTCAAGATGTTGCCTGGCTGCTTGAGCAAGTGGATAGAATGGGCTTCTGGATAACATGGCTGCAGCGGCAAAACTCGGACTGAATCCTGCCATGGGTTGCATTTGAAGCATATTCATATTCATACTCATTTGAAGCATATTCACGTTGGGCGAGATGTATTGAGGCTGAAAGAAATTTCTTGTTGGTGCACTCTTCTTTTGTACTTATATCCGTCTCCTTTCTGACCCGCTCGTTTTCAAGCACTTGTTTTGTGTTTTAGTGACAACGATAAAGCTGCGAACAATTACAAAACAAACAGCAGAACGGAGCCGCCTATAGGCGGATCATTGAAGCTACGGGGAAGTTTTCGAGAGGGAAGATATTGCAGAGTAGGTGGAGCAAGACCGAAAGAACCAATCAGAAAAGATGTGCTGATTTCAAAAATGTACAATAATTTCGTTCTCAGTTTTCTAAACAAAGTCATTCATGTTTGTTTTGCCTAGGCTTCCATTGTTTTCCAGGAAGCAACACCAATCATGCACCGGAAGCAATTAGAGCTTTCATTCACTGAACGGTGTCGGGTCATCATCTCTTGTTCATCTGAATGAACAGAAGACACGAACGAACACTGAAAGACACCTTTTGAACGCATTGTTATGCCCTTTTTTGTGTCGGTGGGGTGTCCAAACATGGCTGTCCCAACTACTACCTCCGAGGTGTCTAATTGCCTTTTGTATCGGTGTCTCGGGAACACGCCGAGATGGTGGTAGAAGGCGATAATTACCAAAAGAGGAAATAATTTGGACGAAAAAAGTGGGCTCTTGACATGTTTTGTATTCGAGACTTCTCGTGAAAACAAATTGACTACGAACACGCTAAAGGTTTGAGACGGATTTGTGTTTCTAGAGCTCATAGAGACACTTACCACGACCATCGGTAAGAACATGGGTGTTACTTGCGAAAAAGGACTGCAGGGTCCGCATTGAAAAAGGCCAGGAGGCATCATAGGGAAGGACGGTGAAGGTTCCGCTTTTGTCTCAGCTTTCAATCCTGCAATTTAGTATTTATATAATTTTTCCACCCTCTACTTTGTCCATCTCTCGTTTTTTTTTTTCGAAATTTAATTATAGCCTTTGATGCACCATCTGTGCTCAATCGCGTGGGGGTTCAAACGCTCTTTTTTGTACAGTATTTTACCCCGAACACATACAAGAGAGGACCAACTTGTTCAAGTAGGTGTACTTGCCGGATTAGCACACACGGCGAGTATGGAGATAAGCTGAAGATCATATAGGATGAAGAAGCGCAGACACTGTTCGAACAGAATTGCGCAACATCCTTTTCCGTCATTATGACATTGCGCAATCTCGGTCATTATCATATGTTTTCCTATCCCGTATTACCCGAACTACTGTGGCATTTCAGTTCGTTTTTTCCACATCCGTCGAAAAAATTCAAGTTTCTAAAGTGCCCTCCGGAGATTCGGCACGAAAGGTGTGTAAAGTTGGTAGATGAGAGAGAGGGAATGTTACGTTCTCGGAGACGGCTGAGTGGCCGTTGGTGGTCCATAAAACTTTGTGTGATAATAGAAGGACCTCGTCTCTCAATTCAAATTTATGAGACTTCTCATTCGATTCGTTCAAAAATTAGAATTCGAAAACTCACCACCAATTAATGGTACTCGTCCTGCACCGTCTAATTCTGCTTCTCTCACTGCTTCTTTCTTGTCGTCTGCGAGCTGCTGTTCTGATGTTTCCCCACTGATCATTGGATCGTCGTCAGCGTCTTCATCTCGACGAAACACCTTCACCTCATCGCCGAGATCTTCATCGGCCATCATTCTTGATATCTGGAAACGAGCAGTGTTCATTATGATAATTTAGAACAAAAAAGTAGTATTGATCTGATGTTAAGCATTATACAGGACAGAACTGAGGAAACAAACGAAAATTTCAGTTATCTTTGAACCAATTATGGAAAGAATGGCAGTTTCTTACAATACTTTGTGGAAAATACTACTATAGTTTTTCAGATGGTAAAACGATAGAATTATTGCTTCTCAAAAAAAATATATTATTTTCCAAAAATAAAGAAAGTCGGACCATTTTCCGAAGGGACTAGCTTTTGGAAGTATGCGAAAGTTAGGCCGTCACCAGAAAACAGGCGGAAAATTTGAATGAAGCAGACGATTTTCGAATCCAAAAAATCTGAGCGAAGAAATCAATATAGACTGTTGTCGGTCACCATTCAAACAAAAACAGCTGTTTGAGGCAGCATATGGCATGGTCTATCATGAAGGAAAACTAGGCCACTGGAAAAAAATTCGAAAAAAGGGAGAGAAGTGCCCAATTATAAAATGCAAATAAAAGTAGAAACCCAGCAGGAGGTAGAAAGAAGCAAAACGAAGGACTGGGGCAAGAAGATAGTGGAACGAAAAGAGGCGAAAAGGATCCATAAAATTCAAATAAATGACGGGGCGGACGGGCGGGAGACGAGTGGCGGTGAGCGGTCTTCTACACCATGGGCCGCCACCCAATCATCTGCGTCTCTGCCCTTTCTACTGTCTTCTCTCATCAAGGGACCGCCCATGCTAAATGGTGTGTGAGAAGGCCCTGTGTGTGCGCAGGTGGCCGACAATAATAGCTGGAGAAGAGGTCAAAAGATAGCATTGAACATAAGGAGACTTTGGGAGAGAAAAAAAAGAGAAAGGTAGGAAAAGTTGCTGATAAGCACAGTATCAATCGAAAGTGTTCTTCAAATTGAAAAGTGACTTCACTTTTGGTGTCTAGGCATCCCAACTTCACACAGAACCTAATGGCATCAAGAGGGTGAGAAGAATCGAGAGAGATAGAGACATGCTGTGTTCTTCTTCTTTTCATCCATCATTGTTTGGAGGATGTATGTGACCCTCACAGAAAAAAAGGGAAAAAGATGGCAGAATACTACCGAAGTTAAGCGGAAAAGTTGGATAGATTTTTATTAGAAATGGGTTGGTTCAGAGACTCTGGCCTACGGTAGTCTGAACTATCGAAGAAATCAACTAGAAAAGGAGTTAAGGGATGGTATGGATGAAGTAAGGGATCAATCAAAAAGAAAGTCCATAGAAAAATCCAAACTATCGGAAAACTAAAACGATGGACCAACACTTCAAACAACACAAAAATGAACGAATGTAAGTTGTCTGCTATGGGGTTGACACCAACGCAGGTGGGGTCTCTCTTTGTCCTTAAAAAGAAGTGAACAGATGTCGCAATGCATCGAAAAGAGCAATCTAGCAGCGATAATAGAGACAAAAATGGATCGTATCTAGCTATGAATGAAGGTGTTTCCTGTTGTCACCTCTCAGCACAATCCCGTAGACAGTTGTGAGAGTTTGAAGGTGACGACGAGAACGTGGGAAAGATGCAGGTGGTGGCAGGAGAGGGAATTAGGGTGGAAGAAGAACACCAAATATGACAAGGGATCAACTGGAATAGAGGGGTAATTACAGTGATGAAAAGGGGTTTCTGGGAAGAGAGGTACTGTAGGAATTATGAAAATCAATTTTGTAGCTGAACTTTCTGTGAATTAAAGAAGAACATTTCTCAGGAATTTTTTCTCATGTTCCAGGTAAAATCAACCCCACAAATTCAAATTCAAAATCGGCAAAATGCGCAGACTTATTTCGTGTAAAGAATCTGCATTGGATGCCATCGCGAGGTCATAACTCGAGTCACTTCAGAATTTTGCCAATTTTCACTTCAGAATATGAATCTGTAGTTGATTTCCATTCGGCCAGGATTTTGAAAAAGTTCAACTGGGGCAGCCTAGGAGTCTCCCTGTGAGAATTGCTAGTGCTACAGTAAACCAAGAGAACGCTTTAAATAAAGCGAAAGCATAAACATACATTGAATTTGAAAATTCTACGAAGACTTCGATAATTTTAAAAATCCGACAAAGTCAAAACTCGGTAAAATGCAAATTGAATTCAGACCGCAATATGGAACTCCCGATAAACATCTAGGCTCCTCCTTCCTCTCATTTTTCTTCATCTCTGGCGCTGCCTAATTCGAAAATTGCGTGGCGACAGACGTCGTCGCTCTCTTTCTCTATCCATACTTCCCATCGGTCCCCTCTCCAAAAGTAGGGAGTGTCAATAATTTATGTAGAAATATTGGGGCAAATGGTGTGATAGAATAAGAAGGAAGAAGGGAGGTCTCAGAAAAACATCGATTGATCATCAATTGACATGCAACCATTCTTCCCGCCCGTCGAAACGAACGAAGCGGTGGGGGATTAGCGTGAAGAAAAAAGGAGAGAGTAAAGAAGAAAATGGAGAAGGGAACGTTTGAATTTTTGGAGGACATGCATATAGGAGGGAGGAAGAAGGACAACCATTTGTTTATATGAAAAATGAACGCAAGGTTTCGTTTCCTCTTCTTCATGTAGGCGTGAAGCCTAAACCCATCCTAACGGTATTCAGAATACTCCTCGCCCGTTACCCTCTTCCAAGCCAGTCATCTGTCTTTGTCATAAACATAATGGATCATCTTCCTTCTCTTCTCCTATTGAAAATGATCCGAGTAACCTCTGTTGCTCCGGTTCTTCTGCACATTTGTTTAGATTCAACTGTGTCACTTGGATATGACCTACTGCTTTTCACACTTTCCTGTCAGTGGTTAAACTAGTGGCAAAGATCCTAGATTCACATAGGGGGATTCTAGGGGTTCGGGGGCGCCAGAAAATGAACGAAATAGGGAGAATGTGGGGAAATATTCAGCTGTGTTGACGTGATTATATAGAAGCTATCAGTGGAAATATCGCGAACAGTCATCAATCCACTACATCATTAAGTGTGTACCGCACCTGACTGACTAATTGACCTGATCTTACTCTTATCGGTTTCCTCCTCTTATCAATCGTCCATCCGCCCCCATCACTGAGCTTTGGAGCATGGGAGAAGTGACCTCTAGAAGACGGACTTTTCTTATCAGTTGGAACGCGTTTACCTCAATACTTGGTGGGACGAAACAGAAACTTGAGAAAAGGAGATGTCGGAGTAAGCAACAGTGTAAGCAAATTCAAAAATTGGTTCTTTTCGGAAATGAAAAATCGAGGGAAGTAAGCAGAGAATCTTCTTTCCTCAGGGTGGGTGCTGGTGGTGGCAGTAAATCATTTGCCGCCCGAAGACCCTTTTCATAGGAAAGAAGACGTTGTCGATGTCGTTTTTCTCCCTATTTGTCTACGATCCCTCTTTTTCGTTGTCCCCTCCCACCAACCACTTCTTTTTTTCCACACCCGAGGGCTTCCTGATCGTCTACCTCACGTTCACTGTGTTGTGACAGGCTGGTACGGTAGTCAGTTGAGTGACAACGGAAAAGGTAACAGGTGACAAAAGATTTTCTGGGGTGATAGGGAGCCATAGACGTCTGGATCGAGAATCGGTAGCTGCGAACCTAATCAGGAAATCATCAGACTGGACGAATTCAACCGAAACGTTTCTGAACAGGTCCTCACCTTCGCCCGTTTTATTTTCATAATCGTGGTCCAGGCAAAATCAATCTTAGAGATTGAAAAATAAAAAATGGAAAAATCCTCAAGTGAGTTTTTAGTCTGTTTTTATTTCAGATTCTGAATTTGCAAGATCGACTTCACCTTGGCCCAAACTATGAGGAAATATAACTTCCAAGTGAGATTTTTGAGCTTCATGAGAATGAAATTCTGAATCTGTAGAGATACTCAACGATTCTTCGGATCATCTCTTATTAAACCACCAAATCTCGCCAAGATCCGGACAAAAGTACAAATACACCTGTATCAAAGAATGGGTTTTGTAATAAACGCTCCTTCTCTGGCTCGTATAACTGGCACATTCACACGGTATGGTGATGGGCGGCAAAGATGAAAGGGAAAATCGAGAAGAGGAATAATGTCATATAACTGTATGTATATGGAAGAGGAAGAAGAGAGTCTTACGTCTTTGTATATCTTGCAGAGAAAAGGTCATCCGAGTTTCTCGATCCGAACCGCCAATTACCGGATTTAGAGGGTTATAAACTTT
>LR546249.1:0-11833 GCA_900536305.3 Caenorhabditis sp. 40 LS-2015 | reverse complement strand
TAAGGGGGTCTTGAGTATTCCACACGTTCGTTTTTCCTGACTTTGGAGTGGTCTCGGCTGACCCAGACTCCATTGTCAACATGGTGCATCGACCGGGGTCCAAACTGTGATCATTTTGGCCTCGATTGAAAGGAAAATTTCGTATTTCCTGAACCCAAGCCGAATTCTTAACGTGTGTGAGCTCGAGTACCCACTTCCACCTCCTAGATTTCTGTGTAAGATTTGATCCCTTCTCTACCCATTTCTCGTCTCAATCTCTACCGCTCTTATCACAATTCTCGCTATTTCGTGGACAACTCTCGTCTAAAATATCTCGCCATAATCGCTCGTCAAATTCTCCCTAAAAATCCGTCTACATCGCTGCAAATTCTACGTTCTAATATCCGAATGGTGTCGATTCTTGAGTACCAATAGGCCTCATGTCCCATTTCGCAGCCCAAGGAGAATTAATGCTCAAGTACGAGTTGTGTTGATACTTGAGTACCGCCAGGTCTCATGTCCAGACTCGCAAAATCCTGCCCAGTGCATATGCACTTCCGCCCGAAGTTCGATGGCGTTGGAATTGAAGAGAGAAGAATTTCTACGGAAATCTGACCACGCNCCCAGTGCATATGCACTTCCGCCCGAAGTTCGATGGCGTTGGAATTGAAGAGAGAAGAATTTCTACGGAAATCTGACCACGCGGTGGTGATGCTACGGCATCTGAGACGAAAGAACTCTGAAAAACCTGGCAAAACTCTCAAAATCGGTGAAAAAATCACTCGATTCATGTGGAATTTATATCTGAACCACCGAAAATCCAATTTGAAATCCCGCCGAAAAGCTCTTGCTAAGGCNTTCTGAAAAACCTGGCAAAACTCTCAAAATCGGTGAAAAATCACTCGATTCATGTGGAATTTATATCTGAACCACCGAAAATCCAATTTGAAATCCCGCCGAAAAGCTCTTGCTATGGCTTAAATGGCCGCGACGCGCACGCAGCGCCTCCGGCGGCACTCGACCCGCCAGCGGCGGCTTCGAATTTCGTGCCTCTTTCCCAGCAAATTTGCTGATTTTCTTCACGGAAAGTACCATTTTCGCCCATTTCTTCAATTTTCATCATGAAATTCGGCTAAAAAATCATGAATCGAGGTGAAATTTTGCCCGAAATTCGAAAAAACCGAGAGAANTTTGCTGATTTTCTTCACGGAAAGTACCATTTTCGCCCATTTCTTCAATTTTCATCATGAAATTCGGCTAAAAAATCATGAATCGAGGTGAAATTTTGCCCGAAATTCGAAAAAAACCGAGAGAAATTTTTGAAAAATTTCAGCGAAATTTCCTGTTCTCAATATTGAGAAATTTCGAACTAAATGAACGCGTGGCCAAGCAAAATGCTTGAAAAAATTTAGTTTCGAACTGTAAACCACCGAAATTCGCGAAAATTTCGAAATTTCATATTGCATCATCCTATGAAAAACTTGCCAGAATTTCAGCGAAACTGCTTGAATTATGAATCTCTCATTCTTAATCGTTCTCTCCCGTCATATCGTCGATCGTTAATGAAATTATTGCTCATGCTTATGAATTCATCGCTCATGCTCATATTATCTATTGATAATAGAATTTTCTTTCCAGAACAGAGACGAATCAGAAATCAAGGCTCCGCCCTCGCTGTCACGTCGTCCAGACGTCTCAAAAAGAAACTTCGGATCGTATCCACTCCCAAATCCAATGAGCCGAGGCAAAAATGAGGTACAAAATTCAATACGAGAACGATTCGTAAAATCCCAAGTTCAGATCGACGCCGCCACTCACAAGTCTTCACTCCCAGCCAGTACCAAAGAAGAAGAGCTTCTCAAAGCTCGAAATCGAGTCGAAGAGTGTTAACAAGGATCCGTGTCCAAGATCGAGAGCCCCGTATCCAAAAAAGAGGCTGAAAACAACTCCGAGGTAAACACTCGCTCGAATTTGCCACCAGAATTTCGAATGTATCAAATTCAGATCGCCGATCTCTTCAACGAACTCCAAAGGGATCTCAGTATCCACAAGAAGGCCGAAGCCGAATGATCGGAGGGAGGAAACGTGGAATGCTCGAAGAGCGACGGACCCAAACGTTCCAGCACGGAAACGAAAACATTGAAGCGAAAGCTGAGGAGAAGGCCGGAGGCTATGATAGCGGTGGTTACGGTAGCCAACGGAAGGAAGGAGAACAAGCAGAAGGTTAGCTAAGAAGAAAAGAATTCTAACAAGAAAGATAACAATTCTAGATCTCCAGCATCGTCCACATGTCTCCAAACATGGACACACATCAGAAACCAGATCGCCGAGGAGGCCTGGAAGAACGAGAAGGTCGGAGGATTGGTGCTCAACAAGGTCATCGGGGTATCCACTTCAGGAGATGACCCAACGTATCACCACCATCAAGGATGAGCAATGCTCTGTGAATGATAATCAATAATTCTCGGTTAATCATGTTGTTATCTATTGTTGTTATTCGTTGATGTGGAGTAACCACTTAATAAAAAACCCAAAGCTTTAAAAGAGATTCTAATAATTCGAGTCAAGTTTCCGTCCGACGTTAAAGACGTCGCTGTGTCTTTAATGCCTCTGTCGTCATCACCGCCGTCCATCAGAATGTTGTGTAGAGCTAGAGAGAAAGCGAGAGTTGGAGAGGTGTGGGAGAGTTAAGAGTCAGCAAAGGAGAAAAGTAACCTGAGGAGGTTATGTTCAAGGCTGAAAAGATCAGATTGTATGACTTCATAGTCAAGAAAAGATTCTCGGAGTTTTATGGAAGGTGGAGCAGCTCTAGTAGCAGGTGTCAGAGATCAAGTAAGCCAACTAAATGAGAAGATAGTCGTGTCATTGTGTGACAATGATATGATTCGATTGAACACCGCTCCTTTCCGGAAGATGCTGAGCATCGTATACATGTTTGAGAAGATCGCTGTGTGCGATAAACCATGTGTACAGCTGACATATGGAAGAACTCAATCGCGAACGTTTCCGTCAGCGGTGTTTTCTACGGTTTGAATTAACATGCATTAAACAGTTACATTTCAAATAAGAGATGTATCCACAAGAATGTGGCCAGGCCGAGTGTGAGTCAGCTCGGAAAATCGATGAGAATTGCTGTGCGATCGTGAGCTGTGACAGTGCAATGATGCCTGTCATTACGAATTGAATCGAATTGTTGATTGGAAATGATCAAAGTGAACTTGCCATTCACTGAGGTGATGGAATAGCTCGAAGTATGATGTGATGTAGCCAGCCAAGCAATTTCCCGTAGTGGCAGTGCGCAGAAAGCGCCAGGCTTGCTTGAACGAAGAAGAAAGAGAGCAATTCCAAATTCTATAAGATGATTCAGATCAGAGAGATTCGGAAGAAACGGCAAATTCTGAAGAATAATTGTGATCTCGAAAAGAACATTCCAAGAGATTCGTTGATATTTCGGAGTGATATAATACACGAATCTAAATCAGCCCGATCAGCAACAAACAAATTTGATTTTGACAGAATTCGTGAATAGAATTGAAACCAACTCATCGATTTTGAAAAAATCAGTCATTCACTTGTGATATTCTGTTTCTGTCCACCCCATGGCGTGATTGAAGAAGTCTTGCCGAGTTGTTGTCTTAAGTCGTTCTCCCTCATGGTTCACCCCCCACGCCATCAGGAGACAAAGATTATCATTTTACAAATCTTGAATTCTCCGGCGGGAAGCAGGTGGCGAACGCTTTCGTATTGAATACGAACGTCCTTATTCGCATTTATCCACGAACAGAGTTTCCTCTCAGAGGTATGGGTAACAGATAGACTGATCAAGCAGATCCAGTTCACCAAGAGCTCAGGTGTTCAAGTGAAGCTAAGACCCAACAAGAAAAGACAATGAGATTTCGCTATGGGAGAGTAAGTTTCAAACAGATATTGAAGGAGATATCTGAGGGTAGAGGTTTCCCTTCTAATAAAGCCAGGGTAGAGGTTTCCCTTCTAATAAAGCCAGGGTAGAGGTTTCCCTTCGAATAAAGCCAGGGTGGAACTTCCCTTCTAATAAAGTCTGCGTAGAGGTTTCGCATATAATAAAGCCAGGGCAGAGATTTCCCTTCCAATAAAATCCCCCGACAGTTCGAGACTCAGAATTCGAGGCGTAATAAGTCCAATCAGCGTAGGAATTTCCGCTCACAATAGAATACCAAGACTGGATCACACACAAAACCCATTCCAAACAATTTTGACTATCTCTCGTGATCTTTCCTCTTTCTCTTTTTATGGTGTACTCTTCAAGTCACCAATCTCAAATTTCTTTTTTCAGAGTTTTTCCCAACAACTTTCTTCTTTCGTCATCATGACAACTCCACCAACCTTCGTGGTCCCGGTATCCACTCTGGATCATGATTCTGTTCCCGTCCAGGGAGAAAAATACGTTGACGTCGGTAGATCCGTCAAAGGTCCGATCCGTCGCGTAATCACCAACACCATCAAACGCAAAAATAAATACGTAGGAGTAGCCACTGCGTACTTCCAAGACCGTCTGAACTCCACCTCTCCGCTAGAGGGTGACGAGCTCGAAACTCAACTCGAGTCTCTCTGTGGCCTCCATAAAAATCTGAAAAAGGTCCTGATGGAGATCGAAGCCATCTCGGAGTATGTTGATTCCAAACTCAGTATCCCACTCTTCAAACAAGAACAGACCGCCGAAGCGGTCTCGATTGAGATGCTAACGCTCCTCGAAAACGAAGAGTTGGGTCGGAAGTACATCGAGGTCCAAAAAACGATCAAAATGATCGAAATGGAACTTCAATCCAATGGAAGAGACCTCTCTTCGGAGAACTTGGATTACGATCCAATCAATGAATCGTTCAAGCTGGTTGAGAACCACGAGGTCAACGAGGAAATCCTGTTGAAAAGTTCGGATGAACAGAACTCAAAAACTGAAGAGGAACTTCGAAACGTCATCGAAAAGCTTCAGCAAGAGCTTCAACAGCAAGACCTGCTTCTGGCAGAATCTAAATTGAGAACAGAGCAAGTCGAGCAAGTACGGCAAAAGCAGCTCGAGGCTGAGGAGAGAACTAATGCTGAAAAAGTCGCTGAAAAAAGCAAGGAAGCTGAAAATCTCCTGTCTCTCCAAGCAAGAGTTGAAGAACTGAAGGCAGAGCTAGCGGCAAAAAAATCCGCACAAGAACAGGAAAAAGAAAAGTTCTTCTCCCTGGTCAACTCTCGAGAGAGCTCCATCCGAGGAGAAGCCGAAGATCTCGCCGAACGCTCACTTGTCATTCCCAATCTCTCTCATGTACCACTCCCAGCAAACGATTCATTCATCCTTCAAGAAATCCAAAAATCTTTCCAAGAACTGGAACAAAAAAATGCTGAGAGAATCTCACAAGTCGAAGCAGCAGTCGAAAAAATCGCTGCGAATATCTCAACAAATCTGTACATCAAAGATAAGCAAGGAGACGAGCGCAAGCTCCAATTCAGTGATAGAGACAAAGATCTATACGAGGAATATATGGCGGAAGAATACATGAGCAGATATGACCCCAATGGGACGAAAGACCAAGCTCCCCAAAACTTCCACAGTACTCCTCAAAATGATCCCAGACAGTTCAATCCCCCACAAAACATTTCCAGCATCCCAAATGGAGAAAGAAATGACCGAAGATCGGGTTATGAATTCTCGTACCACCAATCACAGAATCTGAAGAAGTTTGACAAATACGAGAAAAAGCTTATCAACTTTGATGGCACAGGCCAGTTGAATATTTTCAAAAGAGTTTTCTACAGTAATGTTGTTGATAACCCATATCTCTCTGACGACGAGAAGTACATTGAACTGTCGAGACATCTGGTCGGACCAGCTTCGAAATGTCTGCAGAATCTGGAGAACACGGCAGCCGCCGTTGAGATGACGTTCTACGAACTAGAACAAGTTTATGGTACCAAGACCGATCGTATGGAATTGCATGAAAAACTGATTTCGTTACCTTTTCACCAGACCGATTGCGATCGGATGATCCATGATCTCCAAGCACATCGATCGATCGTCAATCTTCTCAAAGAAAAGAAACTCAACGTGGACGATGAAAGATCCATCGCTCCATTTTGCCAGAAACTTCCAGAAGCCATTCTCAGTGACATCATGCCAGTCATGAAGAACGACTCCGACAAGATCACATTTGCTATGGTTCACGACGCCGTCGCGGAGTCAATCAAAACATTGAAAAGAAAGGAGACACTTCTCGGCAAAAAGTTGCTCAGAGGCAGAAATGAGATTCCAACGGTATACGTAGCTGATCTGCAGACTCCGTATCCACCAAGAATCAATAACAGTTATCAACAACAGAGACCAAACTTTAACTCTCAGCACCAGAGATTCAATAACAGCTATCAATCTCCAAGAAACAACGGATACAAGGGTAACCAACAAAGTGGAAACATCGGCTATCCCTCCAACAGCCAACGTGGTAACCACCCTTCATACAATAGAAATAATGGACAATCGAAAGCTCAATATGACGGCAAAGCTCCAGCATACTCAAGAGACAATATCCCAGACTCATACACTATTGCCGGAACCAACACCGTTCTCCCAGGCTTCTACGCTCCAGGGTACTCAGCCCCAGTGTACTACATCCTGCCATACACGTTCCCATTCCAGGAACCAGAGTTGAGATGCACCTGCAACCTCTGTGATGGCTCACACCATCCGATCAGATGCGAACTCTCAAGCGAAGAAGTCAGAGAGGTAGCCAAACTGAAAAACCTCTGCGAGTTGTGCAACCGTCCAGGCCACAGCATCCGCGAATGCATCAGTAAACAAGTCTGTGGGTACTGTCGAGGACTCCATTTCATGGGTGCCTGTCCAAAGAAGGAGTTCTACAGAGATCTCAGAAACTATCCAAATGAGGCTCCACCAATCGTCAAGTTCGAGACACGCCCGAAACAACCGTTTTTTCGTGGCCAACCAAAACACTAAACCTTCTTGGAAGGCAGGCGCAGAAGCAACAACATCGCTTCAGGCGCCACTCCAGTCTCGTAATACGTTCTATTGTTCCACTAATCAAAATAATCGTTGTTCCACGTTTCCTAATATACCGTACCCACTTCAAAAACCCAATGTTTCTAAGTTTGATAATGTTATTTGTTTCCACCCCCACACCAATGGTGAAGAATCCGAAGACTCCGCTGTTTTTCTCAAGCAATTATCAGAAACCAAAAATCATATCAACCATCTGGCCACATCAACCAATAACAAAGACGAGGACTACAAACTCCCGTTCTTCTGTATCCACACTCCAGAAGGAGACCCCATTCTAACTCTGGTTGATTCAGGGGCTTCGTTATCGCTAATCGACCACCGCTCAGCGGATAGTCTAAATCTGAAATTTTTGGGATCTACAGAAATCACAGTCGCAGGATTCGGATCCACCGTAACCATCCCCTCCAATGCATACAAGTTATCCCTAAAAAATAATCTCTCTGAGGAACCAATATCCTTCCGAGTAGCCGGCTCCCCTCAGTTACCACCCACACGTTTCCGTACTCCACAACTATCCGAGGATGATAAAAACTATCTAAAGGATATGAATCTATTGTCATACAAGCTCCAGCAAGAACACGAGCTCTCAGGGAACCTCATCGACATGATCATCGGAAACGATATCATCTCCTGGATCCAGTCTCTCCCAAGTACCAAAAGACATGTCCTCCCATCAGGAAGACTACTTGAGGAAACGGTGTTCGGATACATCGTGTACCCCACTCCGAATCTAGGACTCTTGATCCAAAACCAATCATTCATTGACGATTCCGCTTCGTATCCAGACGATAGCCAAAACTACATCATGACGATATTAGATACCAGAGATCCAGAAGACAAAGATTTGAGACTGATGATGGAAGTATCCCAAATGTGGAATTTTGAAAACATCGGAATGAGATCTCCAACTCTGGATGATGTAACTGATAAGGAAGCTCGAGATTTGTTGGCCGAATTTAACCAGAACGCCCGGTTCAATGAACTCGGAGAATTGGAAGTCGCCTTACCGTTCAACGGTAACGAAAAATATCTGGCTAATAATTACGAGGTAGCCATCAAACGACTCGGAAGCCTATTGATAACCCTCAAGAGAGGAAAAAACTTGATGCAAACTTACGATGAGATCATCCAGGAACAGCTCGAAAGAAACATCGTTGCCAGAGTAACCACAAAAATGATGAACGAGTCAACGAAAAAAGGATACATCTCTTACTTCATTCCCCACAGAGCCGTCATCAAGATGACATCGGCTACTACCAAAGTAAGAATTGTCTATGATGCATCCAGCCATAAAAGGGATCAACTGTCATTGAATGACTGCGTCTTCCCAGGCCCATGTACCCTCCAATCCATCTTTGGAATTTTGCTCAGAGCAAGAATGTACAAGTACATTGTGGTAGCCGATATCGAAAAGGCTTTCCATCAAGTACAGATGCAGGAAGAGTTCAGAGACTTGACTCGTTTTTTGTGGCTGAAAGACATCTCAAAACCCCCTACTCCGGACAACATCGAGGTATTCCACTTCAGGAAAATTCCCTTTGGATTATCATGCAGTCCCTTCCTTCTAACCTCCACAATTTTCTTCTTCTTGGACAAGTATCCACACCCATTGAATGACCCGACAAAGGAAAATATCTATGTCGACAATGTATTGTACTACACAAACAAAAAGATAAAGATCAGAATCATCGTAGTCCAATCTAAAGGAATCTTCAATGGAATGGGAATGAACTTGAGAGAATTCAACGTCAATGATCCAGAAGAAATGGAAAAAATTCCAGAGGAAGATAGAGCCAAAAGCAGTACCATCAAACTGCTGGGATATTCCTGGGATACCATCACAGACACCTGGACGATCAAAATCGCAATTCTAGAAGAATCTCATCCAACCAAAAGACAAGTTGCCTCAAGACTGGCAGAAACTTTCGATCCAATCGGAATAGTATGCCCACTCCTCGTCGCCCCGAAAAGAACTATGCAAGAATGCTGGACCGATGAAGGACTGAAATGGAATGATCCAATTCACCCGAAACGTCTACCCAGTTGGAGAAAATGCCAGCAAGCATTCAAGGATAAGACGATCACCATTCCAAGACAGATCGTATCCAACTACGGCGAGTCCAAGCTCCGACTCATCATCTTCTCAGATGCTTCCCAAGATTTCATGGGAACGTGTGTCTACACACACTATTCCTTCGAGAAAGGAGAGCCGATCGTCAATCTGTTCTGCGCAAAGAATAAGATCAAACCAGCGAAAAGTGAGACATGGACTATCCCGATTCTGGAAGTATCCGCTATTGTAATTGGATCGAATCTTGCCATGAAAGTAATCAAAGAGATCCGAATCCCAGTTGTAGAAATCTGCTTCATGACAGACAGTGCAATCTCTCTGTTCTGGTTACTCAAAAAGAGCATCAGTAGACCACTTGTAGCCAACAGAGTCAAAGCCTTCCATGTGAATAAAGACTGGCTCACAGAGAAGAATATCGAAGTATCCATCAGACACTGTCCGACAAAAATGAATCCAGCGGATATCGCGACAAGAGGAATGAGTACCACTGAACTCCAACAAAGCTCTCTTTGGTTCAAAGGACCTGAATTCTTGAAGAAAGGACGAGATGAGTGGCCATCGAAAATCGAAGGACCAGTAGAAAATGTGAAAGAGTTCCGCGATCTAGTACTCGAAGAGAAGATCGAATTGGAAACCAAGAAGGCCAAGAAGACCAAAACTCCTTCATCAAAATCACCGAAAACCGAAGCAGTCCTTACGGTATCCACCCAAGATCCACCAGCCTCAATCGTTCCCTTCACAAGAACAAAGTCTATGAGAAAACTTGTCACATACATCCATAAAGTTCTTCTAGCAGTTCACAAAATGTTCCCAGAACATCAATGGGAATCCTATTGGATGAAAGAATTTGCACAAAGCACCCAAGATCAGCCAACTCTCAGACGTAAAATGGCAAGAACATTCGTCATCCAACAGCACTATGCTGAATCTGAACGTCTTGGATACACTTTCCCTTCTGACATAAACAAGAGAATAGATGAAGATGGACTTTACCGAATAAAAAGACAAGTGAATTCCAGTGTACTTCCACAGGAAGCCCATGAGCCTATCATCATTCACTCAAAGCACACTCTGGCCGAACTCATCGTAAGAGAAACTCATGAGTTGACTGGACATCTCCCAGAATCATACACCATCAGCGCTCTAAGAACCAAGTACCACATCCACGGAGACAAAAAACTTGTCAAGAGAGTAATTGCTCAATGCACAAAATGCAAAAAAGTGATCGGAAAACCATTCGCGTATCCAAACTCTCAGGTACTTCCAGCAATAAGAACAGAGCCGTCAGTCCCCTTCCAACACGTTGGACTCGACTACTTGGGCCCACTCCCATACATCAAAGATGATGGTTCAACCGGTAAAGCCTTGATTCTAATCTATTCGTGTTTGGTTACCAGAGGAGCCCGACTAGAAGTAGTCCCAGGCGGAACTACCGAGAGGTACATCGAATCTTTAGCAATTGTGTTCTCAAGATCCGGTACCCCACAGACCATCTACAGCGACAATGCTACTACGTTCCAACTCGGTGAAAAACTTCTGAACGAAGACATCGAACGAGCAGAGCCTTCGGACTCTCTCACGTCGTTCCTTGCCGAAAGACATATCGATTTCACATACATCACTCCGCTATCGCCATGGCAAGGCGGAATCTATGAACGTGTAGTGGGACTAGTGAAACACCAACTGGACAAAGTCATCGCAAGAAACATACTTGATTACCACTCTCTACGTCGTGTTCTCGCTGGAACAGAAGCCATGATCAACAGTCGCCCCTTGTACCCACATGCTAAAGGAGAAAAGGACATGGTAGCCCTCAGACCAATTGACTTTCAATTTCCTGGATCACTCCTCGAAATCCCAGCTCATGACCATCCATACGATCCGAGAAGATCATCAGCAGAAGCTCGTACAAGAGCCCACCTGAGCAAAATCGACAAAGTCTTAGAAGAAATCTGGAAATTCTGGTCACTCGGCTACCTCCTCCACCTTCGTGAATCAAAACATAAAGGAAAGAGGTGCTCCACCCTGAAACCAGAAGTCGGTCAAGTGGTGTTGATCAATACCAACTTAGTCAGAAGGAATAAATGGCCACTCGGAATAATCGTGAAGATCTGTCCATCAAGAAATGGAGACATCCGCTCAGTGGTGGTGAAATGCAAAGGAAGATTCTACAAAAGATCAGTCTGTCAGCTGATCCCGTTGGAAATCGAGTCTTGTGAAGACCAAGAAGACATCAACGGAAATCCCACAACCAACGAAGATCCCAGATTGAAGTCGAAACCGACACCGCCCTCACCGGCAATCTTCGAGTATCCACAAGCAGAGTATACCCCAAAAAATCACCACGGTTCCGAAGACCCAAACGTATCCACAGTAGATATTCCATCTACAGCTGATCTCCCGATAATCGGTGAACCAGGGACAAATGAAGAGGAAATCAACTATGACACCCAAGGACTTGAAGGAGGAGACCTATACCAAGACCCCAACATGACACCTCAACAGCTAATGGACAACGGCAAGGAAAGGCTACCCGAGCGAAGAACTCGAGAGTACCTACCAAGGAAGGCCAAAGCACCCTACATTAACTACGTCCACTCGACGGTTGTCACCTTCTTGGCCTCCCTTCCCCGCCCCCCGGAGTGTTGTCAATTCGACGCTCGGCCGGCGAAAATTGCCAACTTGGCGGCGATTTAATCCAGGGTCTCTCGAATTTGCCCTCAAATTCCCCCTGAATTATCGCCTTA
>LR546246.1:231209-287839 GCA_900536305.3 Caenorhabditis sp. 40 LS-2015 | reverse complement strand
CGCGATTTTCTCGAGATTTACAAAATTGACTATCCCTTTTTTTTTCGCTTAACTCAAATCGATCGAGCTCATCTTCATTCACACGGTGGGATTTTCTTGCATATTCTCATTTTTTTGACCTTCCACTTTTCGGAACTTGTCAAAATCTCAGTGAGGTGCCTTGAACCACGGTGATATTCGATCACCCATAACTCGCTCAATTTTTGACCTACAGCAAATCTGAGCACAAATTTGGAATCCTTGAGCCAAACTACGTCTAGTGTGATTGTTTTCGAGTCAAAAACATGGATAGAAAAATGTTCGATGTTCAACACATAATATGTTGCCTCGAAAACCTATTTTCGCGATTTCCGGGCCGGGGACCGACCTGATCGTATCTGTTCTCACCGTCAACTCGATCCTTGTAGACAGAGTGACAAAATGTATGGAGAATTTTTCTGTTAGTATGACACTTTTTTGACCTTCCACTTTTCGGAACTTGTCAAAATCTCAGTGAGGTGCCTTGAACCACGGTGATATTCGATCACCCATAACTCGCTCAATTTTTGACCTACAGCAAATCTGAGCACAGATGTGGAATCCTTGAGCCAAACTACGTCTAGTGTGATTGTTTTCGAGTCAAAAACATGGATAGAAAAATGTTCGATGTTCAACACATAATATGTTGCCTCGGAAACCTATTTTCACGATTTCCGGGCCGGGGACCAACCTGATCGTATCTGTTCTCACCGTCAACTCGATCCTTGTAGACAGAGTGACAAAATGTATGGAGAATTTTTCTGTTAGTATGACACTTTTTTGACCTTCCACTTTTCGGAACTTGTCAAAATCTCAGTGAGGTGCCTTGAACCACGGTGATATTCGATCACCCATAACTCGCTCAATTTTCGAGCTACAGGAAATCTGAGCACAGATTTGAAATTCTTGAGCTAAACTACGTCTAGTGTGATTGTTTTCGAGTCAAAAACATGGATAGAAAAATGTTCGATGTTCAACACATAATATGTTGCCTCGGAAACCTATTTTCACGATTTTCTCGAGATTTACAAAATTGACTATCCCTTTTTTTTCGCTTAACTCAAATCGATTGAGCTCATCTTCATTCACGCGGTGGGATTTTCTTGCATATTCTCATTTTTTTGACCTTCCACTTTTCGGAACTTGTCAAAATCTCAGTGAGGTGCCTTAGAACCACGGTGGTATTCGATCACCCATAACTCGCTCAATTTTTGAGCTACAGAAAATCTGAGCACAGATTTGAAATCCTTGAGCTAAACTACGTCTAGTGTGCTTGTTTTCGAGTCAAAAACATGGATAGAAAAATGTTCGATGTTCAACACATAATATGTTCCCTCGACTAGCGACGCTTTGCGTCGCTGGACACGGCTGCGCCGTGTACTGGTTGTATTTTGTGAACTTAGACTTGGATAGAATCTATCATAACCAAATGAGATTTCACCGAAATCTGATAAGATGATCTCATCGTTGTAGCCTTCAATGAACTGAACAATCGTTGCAGGTGCTTCGCACCTACAACGATTCTTCCATTCATTTTCTATACTGTTTTATTCAAACGCAATCTGTTGCGCGTTCCGCGCAAGTATTTATTTTGAAAGTTCAGGTTCTGCATATTGAGACTGATTTTTTGGAGCTACGGCCCCTATTAGATGGTTCTTCCGCCAAATTTCAGACAGAATTCGGGTCTAAAGTTCCGAATGTACTCAGTGAACAGAAGAAAAAAAAATTGACAGCAGTAGAGGGCGAACCAAACAGTGCCAGAACATCGTTCAGCAACTCTACATTGCGCTTCACGGTGCGTTGGGATCGCAGTGGGGAAGGGGATAGAGGTGCAGCGAGAAAAGGGAAAAACAACGCGCCTCTCTTCACACATTCTTTTTTTTTTGAAAAATTTACACCGGTCATAACTTGGTTCCCGATTGAGCTATCAAAAAATGAGTTACATTTTCAGAATCAGCGCAAAATTATCTAATGGAACCCAAAAAAATCGAAAAAAAAATCTGAAAAATGACGATTTTGGAACATTTAATTTTTGGCCTGAAATTCGGTTTTTTGTCGATTCTGAAAATTGTTTTCACTAAAAGTTTTCCAAATTTTATATGTCGTTAAAGAGCTGTTCTTCCCACCCATTTCCATAACAAAATCTCCGCTCAACTCCCAAAACTCGTCGCGGAAAACCAAAAATGAAAATTATTTGCTGGCGGTCGTCATTCTTGCGAATTTGATTGCTTCCGCGATCCTCACTCCGTTAGTTTTCAAGATTTTTTGAATTGGTTTTTTTGGACGGAATGCCTGCTTCAGGTTACAACTACTCACCAAAAATCATATCATTAGCTCTATCCGTTCTCTCACAATGAGTGGCAGAAGGAAATTTTGGCTGAAAACGGCATGTTTCAAACTTTTGCGGCTGAAACTTTTATTTTTGAAGATAAAGTTTTTTTTCTTTTTATTTTTCTGGCTGAATATTTGACAATTGTTTGTTCCGAATTTCAAAGCGATACCTTGAAAACTGAAATTTTCCTTCAATTTAAACT
Organism: Caenorhabditis sp. 40 LS-2015; assembly: GCA_900536305.3. Lineage (NCBI taxonomy): Eukaryota > Metazoa > Nematoda > Chromadorea > Rhabditida > Rhabditidae > Caenorhabditis > Caenorhabditis tribulationis. The sequence continues at coordinate 285,287 of LR546246.1, read as the reverse complement.
AAAAAAATCGTCTTTTTTTCAGTACATTTTTTCGGGAACCGTGAGATGCTTTTCTTTTCAGGCTGATAACTTTGCTCAGATAAGAGCCACAGAAATGGCAAGCCGCTTTTCTGAAAGCCCATAAAATTTTCAAGAGAACAAAACTTCCTCCTCAAAAAAATATTGAGTTTGAGCAGAGTTATGAACGTCTGAAAAAAAATCACCATCGCTCGAGAAAAAAAATCGCCTTTTTTTCGACATTGACTCCGCCCACAAACTGCCCAACCCGCACAACCCGCATTTTATAAGAGGGCGCAGAAAAATGGGAGAACAAAAAAATGAGAGGGTTCGGAAAAATCCCACCGTATCAAAACAGACATGCTTGTTTAGATCAAGTTAAGCCCTGGATCCTAAAATTATGGTCAAATTTGCCATACCTCAAAAACTGACCGAGTTATATTCGACGATATATGTGTGTCGTATGAGCCGAAAGTACCAGATCAAAAACGTGGATGGAAAAATTTTTTCGATTTTTGACTAAAAGGGGTTGGCTTGAAAACCTATTTTCACGATTTGCGGAAATCTACAATCATAACTATCCTTTTTATTCGCTGTATTTGATCTAAACAAGCATGTCTATCTTCATATGGTGGGATTTTTCCGAACCCTCTCATTTTTTTGACCTCCCAGTTTCCGGAACTTCAAATTCTTAATGAGGTGCCTTGAACCACGGTGATATTTGATTATCATTGTAGATTTCCGCAAATCGTGAAAATAGGTATTCTTAGCAACCCCTTTTCAGTGAAAAATCGCACATTTTTCTATCCATGTTTTCGATCTGGAAACAACTTTATTAGACGAATTCAAGCTCGCGAACCCCAAATATGTGGTTAGACTTTTTCTAGATTGAAAATTGAGGGAGTTATAGGTGATCGAATATCACCGTGGTTCAAGGCACCTCATTGAGAATTTGACAAGTTCCGGAAACTGGGAGGTCAAAAAAATGAGAATATGCAAGAAAATCCCACCGTATAAAGAAAGACATGCATAAAGATAGACATGCTTGTCCTGATTCGTCGGATGAAGTTGTCTTCAAGTTGAAAACATGGATAGGAACTTTTTCGATTTTTTACTGAAAACGGGTTGCCTAGAAAACCTATTTTCACGATTTCCAGGCCGACCTGATCATATCTGTTCTCACCGTCAACTTGATCCTTGATGACTGTTTGACAAAACGTATGGGGGTGCTTGAAATTCTTGCATCTAAGAGTTCAGTTTAGGACTGCGAATTTAAGCTTTTTGGGGACCAGATGTGACAAGTAAAAATCCTGAGCAGTAAAAGTCCTGAAGATTAAGAATAATGAAAGTTTGAGAAAAAGTAATGTTTGCAAATAAAAAAATTCATTCACAAAATCCAAGTATCACAGTAACCGATAATCACATTGTGTCCTTGTTCGCACAGTCCTCCACAGAAATCATACTCAAATCCAGAGGCTCGATACCGTGTTTTTCACGATCCAATCGGGCACTGGTCACTGGCGAAATCTGGATGAAGAATTTTGGTCTTTTTTTATCAAAAAAAGAATCTTTGCTACAAAGTGGTCCAAAGAGAAGAGAGAAAGATAGTTTCCTTGATGTCTGCCTATCTGAAACTCACCTGAGCAACCCGCACATTATCATATTTTGTGATCACCGACATCTCGGCCGGGTCGAACCATGTATAACTCTGCGGATAACTTCTCCCCACGATTTCATGCACTAGCAGTCCCATCTTTGAGAAAATGTGCTCTCGTCTGAAGTCCGCAGCAGTCCCTTGAACTTTCGTACCTTGACCGACTTGGATCATTTTCTCACGCGCGGATTTATGGATGAGAGCATCCCAGGGGAGGAGTCTGAAAAGTTTTTTATTTTAAGAGTTTAGTGAACTCAAATTTTGAGCAACCCACCTTACTCCATTACAATCGTCTCTCTGATCTGTCACATCATCATAGACCATAGATCTACTGGCTTCTACACACTCCTTGGAGATTTCTCGAAATTTGTCTCTGTGATCTCTGTAGAGTACGGAGGCTTCTGGATTGATACACTTGTCCGAGTCGACGTCGTAGGAGTAGAAGGATCGCTGGAAAATGAGAATCTTGCGGAATCTAAGATTGGGAATCCTCAACACTCACCTGAATCACTACCAAGACCCTCCTCAAACTGTGCTTATCCTTTTTCCATCCATCTGGAAAGGAGCGTGTCAGACACAACTCCTTGCTCTTTGTGCATATCAGAGGATGGAAAATTGTCAGATTGAAGATCACCTTTGGCAGTTCAGAAGTGCCAGGGAAGTCTGATGAAATCAAGAGTTTAAATCGGAAAACTCCCCCGCCAAAGATGCCCTTCCGAACGAAGATCACACCAAACCAGACTGAAAAAATTGGAACTAGAGGGAAAACAGATTTTTGACTTACTGTACTTGTTTTTTGCACTCGGAGACACGAAAATTCCTTCGATTGGGTTGCGACAGACTTCAACACTGAAAAATGCAATGTCTTACGTGTCAGAAACATCCAGAAGACTTCAGAAGGACACTGAAAGATTCTCGAGGATTTTTGAGGGGTTTGAAATTTTTTCGAAAAACTTGGAAGATATTAGAAAAATTGGGTTCAGAACGACTAAATAGTATATCAATACTTGGATGTTTTAGAGGTTCTGGGATTCTGGTGAAAATTTACAATAATTTAAAATTTTTTTAAAATATAAATTGGATTATTTCACAGCTTCAAACACTCACAACTCTGCCGCCAACGCTTGCTCTATTAATACAGTTCCTGGAATTCTCAGCAACTTTTCTTCCGGTTCGAAATCTGGTCTTCCATCGAAATTCTGAATCTTTGATTGACCTTCTTCTGCAGTTTTCTCGACCATCTGGATGAGCTGGTCTGAAATAATGAATTCAAAGAAGTATCGTCAAAAATTTACAGTTGGCAATCACCCTCTCGACAAGTAGATCAATATTATCTCCCTTCTTCTCATTATTGTCTAAAGGTAGACCCCCAATTAAAATGACCGTCAAAACACCCTTAATCTCATCTCGCACTCAACTGACCCTTTCCACCAGTCCGCAAACACGCACCCTCTTCATACGACGCATTGCGGACTCCTCGCCACCGCCACTAATTTTTCTCTTGCCACTCTCTTCCTCTCACACGCTGTTTCGTGGGGTAGACGACGAATTACACCGAGCGACCACCAAAGATGCCCCTCTCCATCATTTTTCATTTATTTTTGTTGTTAAATAGTTATTGTTAAATTTTCAGATAGCGAGAGCCTAGGGGAGCAAAAACTGAAGAAAGATGAGCAAGAAGAGTCAAGTAAGCTCGGGTTTTGCGAATTGTTTTGTCGGAAGATTTGAAAAACTGAGCTTCATAGAAGTCTATGAATTCCAAGATTCACCCTCCTTTTCAGAAGAACAAACAGAAGCCAATAGTCGAGTTCGATGAAAACTCCATGAATGTCGGTGGCATCAAGTTCACAAATTTGAATCTCCAAGATATTGTCAAGAAATCAGGAATCGAGGGGAAGGGTAAGCTTTCGAGTATCGGGGTTCTGACTCTGTGTTTCTGAACTCGAGAAATTCTGCAGATATGTCCACCCCGGAGTTTCAAAAAATGCTGGATGAGTTCGCCACACAAGAGTCGAAGGCCATCATGGATTCTGCTGTGAAGGTAGGTTTTTAAATTTGATACCATTTAGAATCCTTGAAAACGAAAATCTCGAATCTCATGAAGATCTGGGGCACAGAATTCTGCTTAGAGACTCAATTTGGTCCTTCTTAGAATAAATTTCAAAAAAGCTCCGCCTATTTTTTAAATCTTCAAAGTTCGCAGACCCTACCACCTGTAGCCCTTGAAGAAGATCATGCTCCATCACCTTCTCCAACAGCAGCAGGAGCTTCCCAATACTTTTGGAACTTGGAGGACGAGGAGCCCCAGTACTTTGAACCTCCCAAACCGGACCCCGAACTCCAATTCCGGCCGTACCTGTCGAACGCGAAATACTGGGAAGATTTCAATAGACGTGTGGAGGAGTGTAATCGGGATGCTTATCGGAAAGAAGATATTGCGAGACTAAAAAAAGAGTCTCTAGTGAAGCCGAGAAGATCTTTGGCGGCACCGGCGGCTCCCAAAACCAACTTCTTCAGAAAACAAAAGACCCATAGACTTTTTGGAGGCAAGTATGTGAATCCGAATGGAATGGACTCACACTACTATGACGTGCCTGAAAATCCTGAGATGAAGAGATACTATGATTCGGATGATATCGAGCATGATGTGGTCAGGGATAAGAGATACCCACCGTTTGAGGAGAGCAAACTGGTCTTCAAGGAGACTCTAGGTGAGTATTTTCGTGAATTCTGTAGGACTCCTAGAACACTGCATCCATTTTCCAGACATCGCCAAACGAGTCCTCAACATTGACTTCCGATTCTCATTCGTATTCCATATGGACATCATGATAGGACTGTCTGGAATCCGACGACATCTCTCGTTCTATATGACCGGGCATGATACGTACACTGATCTCGAGGCTCAGTTACGCCATCAGTACACCGAAGGGGAAAACTTCCAACTGTTCTATATGAGTTAGTTTATTTGACTCAGAAGTGAAACCTAATGAAGTAATTTGTTAATTTTCAGAATTAGCTAATTGAAATCTTCAGAATGAGTCTAAACATTCTGAAGGTTCTAAGCATTAAAATTTATTTACAAGCTCCGCCCACTTTTCAGAATTTGGGAGTCATGTTTGTGTTCACACTTGTTTTGAACCTCTTGGCAGGCTGAACAAGTGAACAAAATGAAGAAATTTCAGTGCAATTCTCACATTGAGTCATAACTTGGCTTATTTAGATTTTCAAGCCTTGAAAACACTACCAATCGTCTGCAAATTCAATTCTAGATGTATATGATTGAGTTCTCTACTATAACATTGCACCATTGAGGTCGCACTTGCGAAACGTCACACTTGCGAAACGTCACACTTATAAAACGTGTGTCGCGGAAGCCCAGCTCCTCAGTGCCTTCTAAATAAGTGTAATACTAAACTAGGCTTTAGCTCCGCTCCAAATAGATCCAGAATCAAATAGTTCAAAATGCAAAAACTCAAAACTTCCAGACTTCGACGGACAATACATGGAGATCCACGACAACTTGACCCTCAAACAGGCTCTCATCACCCATGGAGCCTATCCTAGAGGAGCTTATTGTAGATTGCACAATGTTCGCGCCAAGTTCTGGATGATTCCGTCGACGAAGTCCACCGAGGAGTTCATTTTCGAGCGGGAGAAGGATATGATTATGGCTGCTGATGCACATGTAAGATTTTCTGTGCTACTCTTGTTCTCACAGGAACAAAACCACACCATTTTCAGCTTGCGGATCGACAAGATGACGCAGTGGCCGAACAGCTTGCTTTCTTCCTCTCCCCAGAACTGAACTTTGAGACCGTCTACTATGACGTAATCCACTACACTGACGCGGAGTACGCCCGCCCCTACAACAAGTTCACAAATACCTTTGAGTTACACTACGAGTGCCAACGAGTCCGAACCGTCGAGGATCTTTTCAAGGACACGCGAACCAAGAAAATCGACAAGTTCCAAATTATGGAGTGTCTCAAAGACCGCTACAGTGCACCATACAATGGCATGTCCTCAGATGACAGTGTCCACCGGGATTACTTGATTATTATGGATGGATTGCGGAAGTCGAATCATCAGACGAAGGAAGCGCTTCAGGAGATCGAGGGTATCATGAAGAAGGATATGGCAGAGTGGAAAGCCAAGGAAGCAGAGAAGCGAGCGAGAATGCCAGTACAAATGATGCGGCTGCCCAGCGGATTCAGTGGACCTCATACCGTGCAACACATTCCGAATCCGTTGATGAAGGCGGAGCCCCCAATGACGCTCTCCCAAATTATGGAGACTTCTGACTACAAACCTGCCTATGTCAACTTGGCTCCAGGCTACAATTACAATGACCCGTCCAATGACGAGTTCCCCTCAATCATCAGCAAACTCAAGCATGACTCGGAGAACCTTCAGTCGAATGTGAAGAATCTCATCGAGGAACGGGACGGCTACGTCGGCAAGGATGACATTGAGATCGAGGAGATCCCCGGGTCAAGCACTACTATAAGAATAGGCGAGAGCTTCCGGTCTCCAGCCCCGAGGAGAGACGAAGTCTTTAATCCGATGATCATCAACACCATCACCGGACTACTCAATCCTCCCAACAAGTATGCGCAATCGGACCATCTCCGTCACCTTCAGAAAGAGCAACACAAAGAAGACAAGAGAGTCAAGGATCATATGAATCGAGTGATCAATCAGATGAATCGGGAAGAGGATCCCACGGCAGCGCAAATCGCTCAAGGATTATCGTGGAATACATCAGACCTCCCGGTACGGGTTCCAACACGAAATTCTGCGTTCTCGTCGCATCGGGATACTGTAGTGACCACTAGCGCTGACGATTTCGCTCTGGACGAGGATAAACCCCCTCCACCGCCATCAGTACCACCACCACCACTGGAGGAGGTCGACCCGGACTCCGTGATCCTGCCGGAAGAACTCGCCGAGCTGGGATACATGGGTGTCGGGATGGAGATGATGTCGCCGTTCGCCAGACTGGCCGCTTCTCAGGAGCAACAAATCAACGTGATCCCGCTGGGTCCGAACTCGGGCATCACACAGATGGATGCGATTCTGGCGGCAATGCAAATCGACCCCCCTGATGTGAATTCAATCAATGCGCTGAGCGCAGTTGTGGACAAGAATCGGTTGGATGGACACCAAGTGATCCAGCCGAGTATTGCAAAGTACATCACGAGGGATACGGTGAACTTCACGCCGACTGGGGCGTTTGTACCCCCGGCGCAGTACACCTTCACGCCGCCGACTGAATTGGGAGAGGAGCGAGCTAAGCATTCAAACTCTAAGAAGAATGATTAAGTTTTCTCACTTTTGATCACCTTTTTTTCCAAAATTCTCGCATCCCTATTTTTGATACCCTGTTCCCGCTGATTTCTGCTCTCGAGTCCCTCACACCTTTAGAGCACTACTTTTTAAGTCCTTTTACTATTGAAATGTCACCAATCTAGTCTTTTTTTTTGGCATAATTTATTTTTATGTGGGATTTTATTGTATATCAACTGTGTCTAAAAGATCTAATAAAGAAAAAAACAAAGAAAAAATAGTAAAAAGGGGAAAACGAAGAGGAAGAGGGAAGCGAACGTTTTGGAGGTGTTGGAAGCTGGAAAATATTTGGGGTTGCTTCAGGTTCTTGACATTGAATTACCTCCGAATTTGTCGCGAATAGTGATAACTGCTTGGAAGCCAAAATTATCGATGTCTTCCATTGGAGAAGTTTTGAATCTTACTGTAAGGTACTGGAATTTGCTGGTATAGTAGCATAGGTCGTCTCCGGAGCATCTGAAAGTTCAAAGGTTTTTAGATTATTCAATTTTTTAAGAGTTTGAGATTGTCTGATTGTTCTCTGGTTCTGGAAATTTTGAAATGTCGTATTTCCATTGAAAATTTTGGGTTTCATGAGTTTTGAAACTCACTTATGACTCTCTGTCTTGTTTTCCAGTAATTCTCTACTTCGATAATCATGAAAAGTAATCTGATCGATATTTTTCCGCAGATCCAAGTTGTCGGCACTGAATTGGATCTGAAAATCCATTTCAAATTTTCAAAATTTTCGCAATAATTTTCAGGCCCAGCAGCTCCTTCCGGTCAAAAGGAGTACAACCATGAATTGGTTAGAAACATCATTTTTTGAACCCAGTGGAAACGCGACCGAACTCATAAAAGTTTCTTACGTTTGATTTATTGTTCGGAGCAACTATGTGCCAGTGGCAGTCCATTCCAGGACAGTATGGCTCCGGATAGTTCGGGCTTGTGATCAACCGGAAATCGCCAACGTTGTGCAGTAAAACTATTCGATCCAAGCATTCACAAGCGGAGAAAGCTGAAATTTCAAGAAAGTTTAAAAACATATACATATATAATGAAAACACTAACCATGACCAATGACAAACCCGATAGAAATTATCAGAACTTGAAGAAAAAATGGATACATTTTGAAGTAACCGCCAACATAAAAACGTTTCCTCCAGAACAGACAAATAATAAACTACGAAGTCCAGAAAATCGGGTTATCCGGAGAAAAGGAGGAAAAGAAAAATATGTATGAATTTCTCTCCTCCTTTTTTGAAGTGAAAAAAGTTTGTTGGAATAAGCTCAATGTGATATAGAAATGATATGTGTGGATGTGAAAAAAAATATGAGAAATTGAAGAAAAACGAGAGACTCGGAGATAATCCCCCGGTTATAATCCGGGGAAACGATTGGATTTTGAGTGTAGAAGAATTGAAATGTATGCAGGAAGTCTAAATGTGAGAAGATTCTGAAGGAGTCAAAAATATCTTGGAGTTTCTGGGATATTTTAGTGTTTTCTGCAGAAACCTGAAGGAGTAAAAAAGATTCTAGAGGATTCTAAAGATTCTGAGAAATTTCGACCAATTCTGGAAGTTCTGAAGGACTCAAAAGATTCTTACGGGTTCTCTAAAAATCTGCAAGATTTTCCAGGTCTTAAAGGATTTTGAAAGATTTTGAATCTGCCAGAAACTTTCTGAGAATTCAAAGGTACGTTTGATGATCTTTGAAGCAATTTTATCCATTTCCGGCAGAGTGTCAGAAGATTATATACGATTCTGATACCTTAAAAGTTTAAAATTCGGACATTCTGACAGATTTTGCTTTTTCAGAAGCTTTTACTTCTCCAAGCTTCTGAAAAAAACATTTTGGATTTTTGAAGGTATCTAGATTTTGAATTTTCGCACTGCTCAAGAAATACGTGGTTTCCCAACACTCCTGCTGAAAAGTTAGTTTTTTTCCTGGGATTTTGAAACATACAACCTCTCATCAAATATAAATTTGCTATCTGTTCAAAATCACAAGGCGGTTTCCTTCAAATTCATCGACATTTCATTTTCAAATTCCAATTTTTTTCAAATTCCTTGTTACTTCCATCTTCCCACTGCCTTCCCGCTATCTTTATCATCACTCCTTCCTCTTAACTTCGGTCACTGGTGTCCTAATTGCCGCAAAACGAATTGCCGAAAAAAATATCGGACGGTCACAACCCAGAAAACCGTCGACGTCAAGGTCAACCCCTCGTCCGATTCTGAATTTCCCGAATTTCGAGTAGCGACAGAGAAGAAGAGGAACGAAAAACGGAGGAAAAACAAAAAGGATAGGAAAAAACTAAATAATAAAAACCAGTTCCTCATTGAAATATTATGAGAACAGTGAGAGACGCAGCGGTTTCCGAAAAGGTTGCCCTTGAAAACGGTACACACAGCTAAACGGGGCTAACGGCCAGAAGTTTCCGTATAAAAGTGACCGGGGGGAGAAGTCAACAAGTCAAGTCAATCGACGTCTTCTAAATTCTCGGCCATTTTCCCAATAGTTCATATACTTTCTTTCAGATGGAGGAGAAACAGGAGTACCTCCGAAAGGAATCCGAAATCGGGACCCTCCGATCAGTCGCCCTTGGAGCAGTTGCAATTACCGCGTTTTCCCTGGGAACCTCCATCTTGCTCCTCCCACTCTTGTTCAGTCATGCACAAACTGTTCAATCTAGCCTCGAGCACGAATTACAGTTCTGCGTCTTGAGATCTCACGATCTTTGGGATGAGCTTAACAAGGTATAGGTTAATGTAGGATTCAAAATGATTTGGATTGCTTTCAGATTGAATCCTTCACCGGAAAGCAATCCCGTATCAAGAGACAATACATGACCGGGCCAGTAGGTGGAGGTGGATACGGAGGTGGCGGCCACGGAGGATACGCTCAAGGAGGAGGTTATGGTGGACAACAAGGTGGTGGATACGGAGGACACCAAGGAGGAGGTTACGGTGGACACCAGGGAGGTGGATACGCTCCACGCCCAGCTCCACAACCAGCTCCAGTCTACCGTCCAGCCGCCCCGGTTTACCAACCACAGCCACAGGCTCAATCCTCCATCTGCATCTTCGGTCCACCTGGACCACCGGGCTTCCCAGGAGCCGACGGACAGCCAGGACGCGACGGAGAGGCTGGAGCGCCAGGACAACCAGGGAGAGATGGATCGTCAGGAGGATACGGTGGACCGCAATCCAACGACTGCCAGACCTGTGCACCAGCCAGACAAGGACCACCAGGACCACCAGGACCAGCTGGACAACCAGGACAGCCGGGAGCTCCAGGACAATCCGATACATCTTCCTCTGTTGGACCACCAGGACCACCAGGACCAGCCGGACCACCAGGACAAGACGGACATCCAGGGGACGCCGGAGCACCAGGAGCCCCAGGCCAAGTCACCCAAGGACCAGCCTCCGTTGGACCACCAGGACCAGCAGGACCACCAGGACCAGCTGGACCAGACGGAAGACCAGGACAAGGAGGCGGCGGCCAACCAGGACCACAAGGACCACCTGGAGATGATGGACATCCAGGACAGCCAGGAGCCGCAGGACAGAACGGAGCTCCAGGAAACGACGGAGGATCAGGAGGACAAGGAGCATGCGACCATTGCCCACCACCAAGAGTCGCTCCAGGATATTGAACCCACAGCTAATACTACGAGAATAAAGATTTATGAGCATTCTGTCTTACACTGTTTATACACAAAGTTTTCAGAGAAATATAATTTAGTTCAGGAACACTTTGCAGACTCGACACAAACTCCTGCCGTACTTCTGGAGAATCCCGGATTGCATCCACACCCACTCCAACAAGCCTTACAGCTCGGATTCGTTGCCTGACCACACATAGCCTCACAATTGTGACACCGTGACCAGGACTCGTTGAGACCGCAGGTGGTGGCTGAAATGCAGAGAGATGCATCTACACTCCTGGGCATAAAACTCACATTGGAAGCACTGTCTAGCATGAATACATTGTCCACTGTCTGTGTCCCTTTTGTAGGCGTTTCGGCAAGTACACCCTGGAGTACAAACTGCTGGCGCGATGGTAGTAGTAGAGTTAAGAGAAAGTTGGCAGGCCTGAAAACTTCTGGCTGGATTTTTATAGCCCAATTGTATCATCGTACTTTGCTAGGCACTCCGGAGCATGATTTTTCACAAGCCGGCTTGCAAGCCATAAACTGCTCTGTTCCACTGCATGTCACCGCTGAAAACATGACATATTTTCAGATCAGTCTTAAGGATCACTCACATCCAGTAGTGGTACTCGGACATTTGCTCATCAGCTCACACACGCCATTGAGTCTCACATATCCTCGGATGCAAGCGCATCCAGAAGTGCAAGTCGTTGAGTTCATGCATGGTGGTGATGGGATGGAACACGTGCTCTCACACCCCGACTTGCACGCTGAGAACTCTTCGTTTTGTCCGAGGCATCGGGGGGCTTCTGAAAACTGCGACATGCGGATAAGCAGACAAACAGAAATTCTTACGATGCATTTGAATACACTTAGCTTGTTGCCCCATGACTTGGTAGCAGATGTCACCAGGGGAGCATTGAATTCCAAGACACTCTCCGGCGGCGCCATCTGAAAGTTTTCCATTATTTCTAGATGAAGGTACCACGATAACTTACCCAGCTTAGTGTAGCAAGTGTATGCTTGACTAGTGACATTGTCGAAGCATTTCATGCCAGTGGGACATGGATTATCCGCACAGTAACGGCGATCCGATCGACGACGAGTGCAGGTTTGGGAGGCGTTGAATGGGGGTTGGACACAGACTTCATCGGAGAAGCAAGCCGTGGCGCCACAGGCTGAAAATTATAGGTTATTGTTATGAGTCTAGTCTATATACTCACGTGAGAGCAATGGTTTCTCAGTTGTCGTCATGTTTCCGGTTGATGCTCCAGAAGTCTTGGTTGTTGTCATTCCTGGTGGCATCGTGCCATTCATAGTGGGCATGGTTCCGTTGGAAGCTGTTCCGGCAGGCTTCGTGGCTGTCATGCCAGGCATCAAAGTTATAGCAGGCGCACCACGGGCAGTGGTCATTCCTGGTGGCATCGTTCCTCCAGCCATCGTGGTCATTCCTGGTATTATGGTCATGTTTCCGGCGGCGAGGGTTGGAAGCCCTGGTAGCAAGGTAACGGCAGGTGCTCCATGAACAGTGGTTATTCCTGGTGGCATTGTTCCATTCATTGGGGACATGGTTCCATTTGCAGCTGATGGAGCTCCGCCAGGTTTTGTGGTGGTCATTCCGGCCATCATGGTTACTCCAAAAGGCGATGTGATTCCGGCTAGGGTTGGGAGCCCTGGCAGTAATGATACTGCAGGGGCACCATGAGCTGTGCTCATTCCTGGGGCTCCAGTAGCTGTGGTCATGGCGGGCATCAAGGTCATGTTTCCGAGAGTCGGGATACCTGGCTGCATGGCACCATGAGCAGTGGTCATTCCTGGAGCTCCAGCTGCTGTCGTCATTCCAGGGACTATGGTCATGTTTCCGATGGGTGCCATGGTTCCTCCGGACGCCACTCCGCCGTGAGCTGTTGTCATTCCAGGAGCTGCTGTTCCGTTTCCAGCTGGTGCTGCTGCTGAGGTCAGTCCTGGGAGTGTCACAGATGTAGCTGGAGCACCGTGGCCAGCAGTCATTCCTGGGACACTGGTAGTATTTCCCAGTGGCAACAGGGCTGGTAGCAATGGTAGCAGTGTGGCAGCAGGAGATCCATGGCCTGTTGTGCCTCCTGCGGCTGCTGTAGTGACTTCACGGGCTCCTTGTTCAGCTGCCTTTGTCGTTGTTATTCCTGGCGCCAGCGTTCCGGTCATTGGGGCATTGGTACCGTTTCCCAGTGGTAGGATGGCTGGTATCAATGGTAGTATGGGAGATCCATGTCCTGTTGTGCCTCCTGCGGCTGCTGCTGTAACTCCGGGAGCTCCACCTCCAGCTGGTGTAGTTACTCCATGTGCTGGTGCTCCAGTGCTCATTCCAGTTGCAGGAAGAGTGATGTTCCCTGCGTGTGGCATTGTGATGTCTCCGAGCACAATTGGGGTTGCAGTAGAGTTTCCCATCGAATTATTTCCAGGGAACAAAACTGGCGCAGTCTGATGGACATCTGGGATAATCGTTTGCATTGGTCCGAAAGTGACATTGCTGTGAGCAGCAGTTGGCATGGGAGCCAAGGTGGCGGGTAGGGAGACATTAGAGATGGCGGATTGGAGGGAGTGATTGACGGGGGATGGTGCAGATGTCATAGGTGGGAGATTCGTGAGAGTAATGTTTCCGAATGGTGAAATGGTTGGAGGTGTCATGTGATCGGTTACGGTAACCGGGAATAGAGAACCTGGAAATAAAAGTCCTACATATATGAGGTCCTTTTGAAGGTCTTAGTTCTACACGAGATCTTAAAGTGAGCAATCATAAGATCAACTCAAAGCTGACACATACCGATTCCTTCAACTAGAATTGCCGGATAAAATAGATATAGATACAGTACGCCTAGACATGTTGTTTTCGAAACCATCTGTTCTGTTTCTATGTCAGACGGATGACTGTTATTTTATACGCGATAGAGTTAAGCCCCCATTTAAACTTGTTAAAAACAAGGGGTGGATTTTGTGTGAGGTAAGAGGGGTGGCGGCGGACCAGAGACTATTCTCGTTATCTGTACTTTGTTTTTGTGAAATCTCGATTGGGAGAGAGTTGGAGGTTAGACAGAAAGTTCTGGGTGAAATTTTTCACATGTTCAGGGGGCTTGGGTTACATTTGATTCTGATGTGTTGGAGCTTTCTCTTCACCATACAGACCACTAATGCTCCGTGTTAGTGCTAGAGCTTAGACTTTTGAATTTCCTGCTTCTATAGTGGGTGCATACATTCGGCTTTTATAGTGGGAGCATACATTCGTATTTGAAGAATTATATACTTTTCCTCTAATGTTTTCCAAAACATAGCGATTACGGGCGTAAACTGTCAAAAGAAACACTATTCCAGTGATGCTGGTTGAAAAATATATTATTTCGGTCTATTTCTTACGATGGAAAATGGCTAACGAATTGAATACTTGAATAACGGAGATTGAGCAATTGATATCGCATTGGACATTTTTTGGTGGTAAATCGAAAGAATACAAAGAGTTTCGTGATTATAGACGTTAGTTGTTTCGATTTGATACAATAATGCTGAAAAATGCGGGTAAACTTGCACGGAAAATTGAGACGAAAAGAGTTGAGAACTTTTGCGGGATGTTGAAGCGAATTCAAACTTTGGTAGGTCAAAAATCGAATAATTAATTATCAGTCCTAGTCGAGCTACCAGATCTCAGAAAGGGAGCGCACAGTTTAGCACATGGAGAGCGGCACTAACACTTGAATTTTTTTCCGAACCCTCGGGGTCACAATTAGAAAACTTACAAAACGATAGAATTAATTTATTCTATACTATTTACACATATTCCTTCCGTTTTCCGCTAGTAACCATCTCGTTCCGTTTCCGTTTCTATCAGCCGAAGTTTTATCGGCCCAACACCGAATTCCCGACATCACTACGTACTGACAAAAAGACGAAGTAGCCCCCACTTCAAATTATCGCTTCCTTGTGTACATGTGTTTCCCATTTGATCTCAGTGAGTAAGCCGTGAATGTTCTTGGTTGTTTGCACTCGTTTTCCACCCTAGATCAAACAAACAAAACCGCATGCAAGCTTTTTTTTGGTCCATTGTCATATTTTGATTTTCCACTGATCTCGGGTCTAATGACATCACGTCTGTTTCAAATGCCTAACACTTCTTACTCCCTTTATACATATCCAAAAAATTTTTTTTGGATGACACATCGTAATCATCCTCCTCGTGTTCCTTCTGTTTAAGTTTGTGCGGCCTAGTCTAGTTTTACTCTTTGTTCTTTCCCTCTCGTTTTGTTTCGTTTCGCCATGTGGCACATGAAAAAGCGGAAATTGTCAAAATCAAAGGTTGACCCTCTGGCGGAGGTTTTTTGAATTCGGTCAATTTGTGAGTAAGTGACTTTTTGGTTTCTGTGTCTTTTTCGCCAAGGTCGTGTTAATGGAGATGGATGCAGAAAAAAAACATAAAAGTGACGTTTATTGACACACATACAGGTATATAAAGAAGGTGGCAATGTCTTCTGATTTGTGACTTCTTCGAGATTCGTTCTTTCATTTTGTAAGATGATTTGTTGATTGCTGGCTAAGAGTCATGGATGTTGATTGCATTTCTAGATTCTGAATTTCAGATTTGTATTGTGATAGTCTAGAAATTTCCATGTTGTTTAAAGTTCATGTTTTGAAGGTTTCGATTTTCATAGTGTCAACATTTACCTTGGTTTCTGAAACTCTTCTATTTCGGATTTTTAGTTTTTTGAAACCACATTTTCGATGACAATTATCAAAACCTTTTTCTCAATTCTCCAGAATAGTAAAAAATTGAAATCTTCCAAATCCATAACTTTTTTGGGAAGCCGAGATTCTCAGAATCCGAGAAGTTTTAATCTCCGAAATCTCGAAATCTCAGAACTCAACTTCTAATTTTCAAGAATCGCATTCTCATCTTCCACATCTATCGAAATCCTGTTCACACATCTATTGAAAATTTCGAAAAAAAGACCAAAAAATACGCCTAGATTTTCAATCGGAAAACGGATTAAACCTTCGATTCCACCCTAATCCAAACCCACGATAAACGATTTCGCTTCGAAAAATTTCGTCATTTTTTTCGGCTTTTTTCCATATCTTTCGAATATAAAACACGATAAATGTAGATGATTTCTTCTCGAACATTTTTTTTGACTTCTAATCCTTCTGTTTATAGTTTCCTTTCCATATGTTCACCATGTGTCGTTTTTGACCTCAAATCGAAAATCCAGAAAAAAACATTCCGAAAAATCACGTTTTATCTTTTTGTTTATACTTTGATCAATTGGGTTTTTGGTGAATTTTGATCACATTTTTTGGGATTGTTAGGGTTTCTGGATAAAGAACGAATCAAAAAATGCACGTATCATGAATTCTCGATGTTTCAGTATTTGTTGGCTTCTATCATCTATTTAAATCAATTTTCGAACAAAAAATCCAAACTTTTCCAGACCGATTTTTCGATCTTCCATCTGTTCCAGTTCTTCTAAATTCAAAGTTTTCTACTATTTCCCATTCCCAAAACAAAAAACTAGCAGGCAAAAAATCAATCCCCTTGTTTATTTTCCCGCCCTGCAAACTTTTCCTTTTTTAGATGTCTGGTCTCTTCCTGGTCTTTTGACTCCGAACATTTTGTTTTCTTTCTCGGATTTTCTTTTTCGCTCCGCCCATGTTTTTTTCATGGATTTTATTATTGTTCGGCAAAGTTGTGTGGTATAAAACGAGGAGTATGATGGCATGATTCTTTACAGTTTCTCTCCAGAGGAACACAAACTGAACAATGAAAGTGATACTTATCATTGGAGCGAGCTTGCTGATCGGAGCCGTCAGCGGGCAGTTGTCGTCGTCTAGAAGTGAGTTGGAGACTTTTATGTAAGTTCTGAGAACCTGACTTCCAGACCAAGACTGCAAAGACAACGAGTCCTTCAACACCTGCGGATCCGCTTGTGAGCCGTCTTGTGACGCCCCGAGTCCGGTAATTCAAAAACTTCCCTACAATTAAAAAAATTATTTACTTCAGTCCTTCTGCACCTTGCAATGCGTCGTCGGATGTCAATGCAACTCTGGATTCCTCCGCAGAGCATCCGACAAGGCTTGTGTCCCACAATCCGAGTGCAACGCCGGCGTCCCAGTTCTCCCACCAGTCCTTCCAGCTCCAAACAACACTTGTGGAGCCAACGAGGAGAACAACGATTGCCATAATCCATGTACCGAGAAGAAGTGTCCACAGAAGAATGCTCCATTGGTTAACTGTTTGATGGCTTGTAGTGTTGGATGCTCTTGCCAGAAGGGATACGTTAGAAATTTGAAGGGAGAGTGTGTCAAGGAGACCGACTGTCCAGCTATTGGTGAGTTAAAGGTACCAAAAGCTCCTATTCAAAAACGACCCTTTCCAGACACCCCCGTCGACGAGAACCCATGCAACCTTGCCGATTGCCGTACCGGATTCAAATGTGTTCCACAAAACGGGCAAGCCACGTGCATTCCAGGTAGGCTACGCCCACTTTTCGGGAGGTTTTTTCAGTTTTCTTTGTTATCTATCCTAACACCGCAACTGTACTTTCTAACTCGCTCTGTCCTTAAGTTTACACCTCCCCTTGTGCTACCGTCCTGTGTGCTCGTGGAACCCAGTGTCAAGTTTTCAACTCTCGTGCTCGTTGTGTGAAAGGTGTGCAGTGTAATTTACAGGATTCACGAACTTTGTAACTTTTAGTCCCCGAAGATCCACCAACCGGCATCACCTGCGCCAACGTGAGATGCGCCAACGGCCCGTGTGCGATGGTGGAGCCAGTCGGGTGCCCCGGTTGCAAACGTCAACCACAATGCTTGCCAGTCAATAGTGAGTGTCCTAGTGATAATAACCCACATGTTATAACCTATTGCTATATTTTAGAATGCGACTCCATGAAATGCAAGTCCACTGAGGAGTGCGTCCTGGTCCAAGTCACATGCGTCCGTGCTCCGTGCTATCCTGTTGCCGAGTGCCGCCCCAAAAAGAACATCAAGCCACTGGTTCAACTGCGTGAGCCCCGCCAGACCCCGACTGGTCCATCCTGCATGACCGCCAGATGCGGAACCACAGGAGGATGTGCTCTGACCCGTCCGATGAGCTGTGACACTAGAGAAGCCAATGGAATGTGCCCGATTCAAGTGGGATGCGTTCAGGAGAACCCGTGTGCTGCCACGTCCTGCTTGGTTGGCACTCAATGTGTGCTCCACGAGGTCCAGTGTATTCGTGCTCCATGCCCACCAATTGCTCAGTGTGAGCCTTTGAATGATGCTCCGTCCTCGGGATACAGCAGATGCAAGGGGAAGAATGAGAAGTATGCTGAGTGCAAGACTGCATGCTCGGACACTAATTGCAATGAAGAGCCAGTGAGTGGACACCCCATGAGTATCCATAACTTCCCATATCATTCAGCGCTTCTGCCCAGCGGTCTGCCGTGGTGGAGGATGTGTCTGCCAAGAGGGATTCTTCCGCGACAAACGAGAACAATGCGTCACGCAGAACCAGTGTGACATTCAAAAAGGAAAATAAAACCCACTTGCTTTAATGATTTTTCGGTTCTTCTTCTTTCGAGTTTTTGAGTTTTGCCATCAAAAAGTTCCATGCGATATAAAAAAGTCAATAAATTTTTTTTTCCACCTATCTCTATGTTCAAGATCTGTTTTTGGGATGCACTGGGATCTTTTATTTTAAAGATGAGGACCAAGTTTCAGACTACTCTGACACACCCAGTCCAATCTTATCCTCCGACAACGAGACTGACTTCAATAGTAAGACTTCAAATTTTTGAGTTCCCGCTAACTATAAGAGTTCAAAAAATTCTAGTCCAAATCACACCCTGCTCAACAATGCGTTGTGCCTCTGGAACCGAGTGTCAGAATTTGGAAAGAAACTGTAGCACTCCACCATGGTAAAGTTTCGAAAATTTCGGCTCCTAATGAATTCTTTTTTAGTGAAACCTATGGAGCATGTGTCAATACTACTGTGGTGGACAATTTGGCCGGCGGGTGTGACACAATGAGGTGTGAAGCTGGAGAAACTTGTGAGGAGGCGATGGTTAAGTGTGCAAAAGCGCCATGGTCAGTGGGCGGAACTTTAAAGAAATTTTATGGCATCCACTGGGGCCTTGAGAGGTGTTCTGGAACCCATGGGATCCTCGGAGGTCGATTGGGTCTGTACGGTCAATCACGTCCTTGGAGTCTTTTTGGTTCTATGTGGTCCTCCAGATTCATTTTTTAGCCCTCGCCACGCAATGTGTGTGCTCGACATGACTCAAAACGACACTTTGAATAGCTGTGCCAGCGTGACATGCCCAGTTGGAGAGGCCTGCGAACAGACCACACTCAATTGCCTTGTGGCGCCATGGTAGGTATAACACTGCACATTCTCAACCTGGGCAAGCACCATTTTCTGTTGTTCTAGCCCCACCAAGCTTTCATGTGTTCCCGTCCCCATCGCAAACTACCCAAACCGCACTATCTACGGATGTGATGTTGTTAAATGTCCAAGTGGCGAGATTTGCGAGGAATCTTACCCGGATTGTTCTAAGACACCTTGGTAGACCCACCTTACTATAGTTAGTATTAATCCGATGTGTTCTAGCTCACCATACGTCTCCTGTGTTCCCGATAGAAACATCATTAAAATCGGCAAGATCACTTGTGACGATGTAAAGTGTCCTGATGGAGAAACCTGCGAGGAAAGTTTCGTGAATTGTAATGGAACAGATTGGTAACCTTCAACGCATACACTATGTTCGTACTATGTTCTTTTTTTTAGTTCGCCCTGGATATCCTGTGTTCCAAAGACCACTAACGCTTGCGCTACAGTACTCTGCCCATTTGAGGAAAAGTGTGTGGAGCAAGAGGTGGCGTGTCTGGTTGCTCCATGGTAGCAATTTTTATGAGAGCAATGCAGAACCTCAGCAGTTCATTTTCAGCCCAAAAGCCGTCTCCTGTGTTCCCATGAACATGCATCAAAATTCCACCGCTCGTCAAGGATGTGATGTTGTTCGGTGCCGAGCGAACGAAGTTTGCGAAGAACAAGAAGTCGCATGTCTGATGGCACCATGGTACAGTAATCTTAATCCGCAGACTAACTCAAGCTACAGTATGCCTCTTCAGCCCAATCCAAGTTGTCTGCGTCAGCGTCGTTCATACCAATGGAACTGGTCCGATCACAAACTCAACTACTCCTGCAAACTCCTGCCCAAAGAATCAAACCATGAGTGATTGTCTCAACAAGTGCAGTGAGGCTAAGTGTCCAGGAATCGGAATCGTAAGTGTGGACGGGGCTCATATCAGAAGGTCGATCCAAAAACTTTCAGAGCATGATGTGCACTAAACACTGTGGTCAGGGGTGCGCTTGCGCCGCTGGTTTTGTCAGATCCAGTGACGGCGAGTGCTACAAATCAAAGGACTGTCCAGCGGAGCAAGTTTGCGGGGAAAACGAGGAGTGGCGATGTGAGCAATGCGCGGGGACTTGCAAGAATCCGGAACCGAACTGTCCGGGACCACAGAACAAGAAGTGCAACAAGAAGTGTGTTTGTGCCGCTGGGTTTGTGAAAAAGAATGGGAAGTGTGTGACGCTGAAAAGCTGTCCGGATCATGATCATACTAGTGAGTCTAGAAATATGTCTCAATTTCACAACCCTTTTTTCTCAGACATCACATGTCTCGGAACCCAAGACTACACCGACTGCGTTCCGAAATGCCGTCAATTGTGTTCTGGAGCCATGGAATGTGACGACAGTTTGACACAGGTGTGCACCCCGGGATGTGTCTGCCGACCAAGCTACAAATTGGACAGCAACGGAACATGTGTTCACAATAGGCATTGCTTCAAGAGTAAGTAGATTTATAGAAAAGGTAGCTCCGAGATAGAGTCAAAAGTCAAATTTGCAGCAACCGACTGCCCTGCCAACGAGGAATGGTCGAAGTGTGTGTCGGATGACAATATTTGTGGATTGGCGATGATCCAGAAAGTCCCGCTCCGTGATCAATGTTTCTCAGGATGTATTTGCACATCTGGATTTGCTAGAAATAGCAACGGAACTTGTGTGGAGCAAGCAAGCTGTTGATTCTTTCAAAAAATGAAGAACTTTGATTGTTATAGAGATTCTCACTACAGAAATTATTTTCATCATTTGTCATACTTTCGACAGCACACCATAAAAAGTCCGAAGAACAAAAATGCGACTTCGATAAAGGTGACCAAGTTGATACCCATCAAGACACCCAATTGACCTCCGAGCTGGGAGAGGAACTTGTTGAACTGAAAAGAATATACTGTGCCTGGAACAACACTTTGAAACCTACATCCATCGCTGGAGTTTCCGCGTAGATCTTAAAGTCCAACTGTGGAAGAACCACGTTGATCATAAGATTGTCTAGGTATTGGGTTTGACAGGCTTTGACGTCAGAGGATACTGCGCAGGAGACCGGCTGAAATAACTGTAGTTTTTAGTTTTTCCTATATTTTCCTGCCTACCAAATTCACAAAATTTGCCTTGCTCCAAGTCACAGAGTACTCCTGATTTGAACAAGGCAACGGGCAGACACAAGTTGGCCATGTCGAGGGGTCCCCAGCGGCTTCAGAAGCGTCCGTAACACAACTACGTTCCGATAACTGGCAGGATGTCGCGTTGGGAGCCTTAGGGTAACGAGGATCCATACAACTGCACTCTTGTTGGATACGGTCTTGGTAGCAAGTGCGGAGGCAGCCCTGAAGTTTTGATTTTCGGACTTAAACTATCTTTAGCTTTCATTTCCGTCTAAATATGACCAGGTTTCAGCAAACTCACATCAGTGGTATAAGCTCCCGGATAGTAGTAGTTCTTGACCTCCGACGTCTTCTTTACACACTTACCGTATCGGCCACCAAGACGAGTGTACCTGGTCTGAAATTACACATTTTTCAACCTGCACTGGGTTCCACTCAACCATGAAAATGTTGATCGTCGATTCTGCATTGGGCTCCGCATTGTATCTCACAGATTCGGAGAACACATATTCATCGCGATTATGAATAAAAACGTTGATCGCTGCGGTATCATACCACGGGGCATACTCATCTTGACGGGTTCTCATGAAGGCTTGGATTCCTGAAAAATGTCTGTGGAGGCTTAAAGTAGTCTATTGGGGAAATACCTCCATGCCTTCCGGGTCTTCTCATGAGATAAGTGAAATTGTGGTCTTGGTGGTTGAATGTGAAGCAATTGCCCAGTACTACATCATTCCACATGTAGATGTCTTTGCTAGAAACAGCTGATTGAGTTACAGTAACCCAATCCAAACAACTCACTACATGTCCAGTCGCTGATCTTCAAACGCTATCCAATTGAACAGATCGCTGACATCCCAACTGAGCTCCGAGCGCTCACTATCCGACAGTAATCCAGTGATGAACGGGACCATATCCTTGATTTGGGATGGATTTTGCATCAGGTCGTTTAGGAGCTGAAAATTTTTTCGGTTTTTGTAGTTTGCAGGTGATAATCTCACCGAGATCATGGTCAAGTCAACGCGACCATAGATTGCCATGAGGACATCTTTGATGAGAGCATCTGAAATTTTCGATTATTTACAAGTTCTCCACCCTTGAAACTCACTCAAATCACAAAGAGTGTCTACCCATTTGTCGCTACAGCTGCACGTAAAATTGTTGATTCCTTTGGTGCAATTGGCCATGTCATCTTTGGTATTACATGGACTTTTCACCCATTGATTGTCTGCATTCTTCATAGGTACACATAAATCGATGACTGAAATTAAAGAACTAGATCAGACGTATTATTACAGGACCAACTTGTACTGCAGTTTACGTCAGTTAGACCGGTTAGACAGGTGCAATTGTAGCCCTTGAACTTGGGAGTGCACATACTATCATACTGGCAGGGGCTGGGGTCGCAGAAATCGATCACTAAACTTGATTTTTTTTGAGATGTTCTTTTAAAAGTTTTCTTCACTTTTATCACAGTTCACACCGGTCCATCCATCATCGCACTGGCACGTGAAGTCTGGAACGATCCCGTTTACAGTAGTCGAGCATTGACCATTTACACATGGGTCTCCATAGTCGCATCGGTTGATTTCTGGAAGTTTAAGGTTCGGTAGATACAGTGATCTTAGTTAGGTTTGTTTTTTTCTACACTGGCCCTCCATGAACCCGGATATAAACTGGAAAAAAAACCCTTCATTGTCTTGATTAAACTATAAAAACTCTTCTCGGTCTTGGTTCGGTCTGTAGTATTCTTTCCGTGATCTTCAATATACAGTAGCCCGCTTAAGAGCCAATATAACCCAACTAGAGTGTTTGTCACGTCTCCTAGGAACTACTATGACTCATTTCGAAACTACAGTAACCTATCTTGATACATCTTTGTTAATCTCTTTTTTACCTTCACAATTAGTACCCTCGTACGGATCCAAACAATCACATTTGTACCCTCCGTTATTGGTCTCCTCACAAGTGCCGCCGTACAGACAAGTGGAAGCGGTACAAATGTCGGCATCTGAAAATCTTGAAGTTGAAATTTTCGGTGGGAATTTCAAAACAAAACCAACATTGACAATTGGTGCCGAAGAATCCCGGATCGCAAGTGCAGGTGTACTTGTTGTACTGCTGATTCAAGACACATGTTCCGTTGACACATGGATTAGTGTCGCAAGCCGGAGGCAACGGGGTGTCACACTCTCTTCCAGTCCAAAGCGGTCCACAGGCGCACCCGTACCCATCGGTGACTGTATCCGCCCAGTTGACGCACACTCCATTTCCAATGTCCGCATTGCACAGGGAAGTGTTCGTACATGGGTTTGGGTCGGTTTCTGAGAAGTTTCAAACCTGCTGTAAAACTTTCTGAGAATCCCTCACCAACAGTGCCCGCCTCGTAGACAATACATCTTTGGTTCAGTTTTCCACAGTACTCCGAACTATTACCACCACATGCTGTCTTACAGTCATTGTTCATGTTTGACGTGTCATTGACGAGAGGACTCTGTGAAACCATGCACCAGGCACCACAGAGGGCTGAAAGACTGCGATTAGTGTTGGCGGAAGTGGTCCATCTTCGATTTGAATTACTTTTACTCAACTTCCTTTTGCGCTAAACAACAGTAACCCATCTCGAATACAGATTGAACGTGACCTATCCTGGATCAGGACCATGTTCAGCTGCTACAGTATTCTATCCTTGATCTAAGTCAGACTACAGTACCCAGTCACAAAAACTAACTCAAATAGTTCATCGTCAGTGTGGCATTACTCTTCGCTATTGCATAGTCATTACACTTCGCCATAGTCAAAGTGCTGGAACTGAACTTGGTTTGCAGTGCCCCAATCGCTACTGTATCGTATTTGTAGCAACCGTCCATGACTGGTGGTACTGAAATTATGACTGCTCTTGGCAAACTAAAAATGTTGACCCACCCGAAACTGTGTTTGCGATTTCACACTTTCTCCCTTGCCACTCTGGTGGACATGTGCAGTAGTAGTTGGAATCGTCCAGGATTGTTGAGCAATTGCCGCCGTTGTAGCATTTGGCGATGGCGCAGATTTGGTCATCTAAAAATTGAAAGCTACAGTAACCCATCCTATCTTGAAACTCACATTCACAATTGGTTCCATACTGTTTGTCAGTGCATTTACAGGTGTATCCGGTAGTGCTATTATCCGAGACTATGCATGTAGCACCGGAACGACACGGACCAGAAGCACACGCGGAGCCGATTTCTGTAAGTAATTCTTCGGGTTACTGTAGCGCACAATAGTGTTACTGTACCTGAATCACAGTTGGAGCCGGTATATCCGGGTTGACAGGAGCATTCGTGACTGTCGATTTTTGAAGTGCAAAGAAAGTGGTCGGGGTCTCCACACGGGTTGCCTCCACACTGGTCCGCAACTGCAAACATAAGTAATTTTTCTTCTCCTCTAAACTTGCTGAAATCGAAATTCGAGTTTCACAATCTTTAGGTCAAACTAGATCAATCTCTCTCCTCTTACTCGTATCACATGGCTCGGTGCCGTTTGTCGTGCCATCCAGACACCAGCAATTGTCGGGAGCACAACCATACTCGTAGACTGTCGACACATTAGTTGATGAGACCAGAGTAGTTGTCACAGAAGTGCACAATGCATAGTTCGGACACCCATGAGGTGGATTAACAGTCGCCGGAACGTAAGATACGGTTTGGGACTTACTGTAGGGGAAAACTAGCGAGAAAATGAGGAGAAAAAGCATCACGAAAAAATGGCTGGGAAGTTGCGAGAAGCGGCGGGAAATGTGTGAAAACTTATAAATTATTAGTGTATCTTTTGTGTTCTTGTTGCTAGGGAGATTCTTCAAAACTGACAATAGAACGAGTTTGCATTATTCATTATTCATATAGAAAAAAGTGAAAAGGAGAAAATGGTTGAAACCTAATTCTGAACTTCGGCTCTTTTTTCTTGTTTTTTTCGATGCTTCCTTTCATTTTTTGAGATTTGATCCATCGGAACCATGTATTCATCATTGTTCTCTTGATATCTCATTGTTGGTTGATTTCCTGGAAGAGCAAATTTCGAATTGTTTTCTTCGATTTTCTCAATAACCCTACTCACCCAAATACTGCGCCATGTAGGGTATTTGGCAGTGACAGTCATCAGTGTTGTCATTGATTGGTGTCAGGCCGTGGGGGCACTTGAAAAACGCCTGGAGATCTTCTTGAGCTCTCGCGCTGATTTCACAGCCTTCCTGGTAGCAGCGATCGCAGCCGACTTGTTTTCTGAAAAGTATACACTACTCAGGCAATGCCGATCAATCCGGGAGGGAACTAGGGTAGTTCGGGTTGATTTTTGAGAACTGAGCTGACTGCAAAGTTTAGGCCAAACTGAGCAATCGAGGTAATGCTAAGCAGTCTAGAAGAAAGATAAATATAGACTAAACTGAGCAATCCACCTACCTGCACGGGTCACAATGAATCTTGATCTTCATGCCATTGTCTTTAGTCCGTCTACACCTCGGACAAATATCCACGTCCGCAGAGAAGTGGTCGATTTTGTGAATGGCCAGGAAGACTTGAACTGTCTGAAAATTACTGAATTTTTTCCTTCAAAATTTTTGTTTTACCTTATCATAAGTTGACCTCAATTTGGCAGTGATGATATCTGAATAAATGTGCTCGGTTATCATGTGTCGGTGTCTTTGGAGAGCGTTCAGCGAGAGACGAGATACCGATGGTAGGAGAGCTGCGTGGGTTTGTGCGTCGAAGTTATGCTTGAGAGCCCAGTTGAGCCAGCAGAGGGCAACGATTGGTTGACGTTGATGAGCCTGAAAGATTAGCACTGTCGATCAGGGCATCATAGATTGCACAATCATTTCCATTACGAGTCGACCCAGGGTCTCTGAGGATGAGCAATAGTCATTCATCAAGATATTGAATTGCTCAGCGCTTCTCCTTTTTCTGCTACTTCTCCTTTCTATGCTCCCCATGTTACCCTTTTGCTCCCCATTGTCATGCTTACTCACTTGTCCCCCCTCTTTTTATGTGTCTCATTTTTTTTGTATGTATTTTCAATCTTAGCGCACAAGAGGCGTATTTGAATAAATAAATAAAATATTGAATTGCTCAGCGCAAAAACCACTCACATTCTCTATCAAAAACTTCATACACCTCAACTCCAGTCCCTTAGCCTGGAACCTCTGTGATAGCCGCATGCACGTTTCGAGGGTCTCGTCTAGAATAAAGCTTTGATTTTGAGAACCGCAAAAAGCTTTTGATCTACCCGAAATGTCTTTGAGTGCTGGACACGGAATGCACGACTCTACAAACCACCGAAATTGAGTGGAGGGCGTTGGGTCGGACATGCTGGAGACGTTGACCTGGAAAGCAAGTTTAGGCAATTAGGCAATTTTTAGGCAATTAGATTTTCATTCGGTTGGTAGTATTTCCAAATAGGCCTATGATCAATGCTCACATGATAATCCTTGTTGTTCTCTTTACTCCCACTAAGCAAGTCCTTGAAGAATACAGATGCGTGGCAGAGTTGATGGCGACACAACATGAATCGAGTAGACTGAAATAGTAATTTAAAGAAATTATCAAACTTGGAATCAAGCTCACATTCACCACAATATCCGCACGACACCCTTCCAGATGGCACTGCGAATTCAGGTAGTCCAACTGATTGATGACTGCTGTGGAGCCGATCCTTTTCTGTGGAGATTTGGATTTGCTTTTCAGTTTTCGCTCTTCATTTGACTCGCGCTTCATTTTTCTCGGACTATGAGATCTCGTACGCATGAGGGGTCCCGGTACGGGTGCCTCGAATTGTGGGGATACTGGTTTCGCGGGAGGGTATAAGATGTCGTCGATTTCGCGAGGCTCCGTGTTCCAGCTGTGGATGCCGAAGGATTCCTGGAAAGAAAAATATATGAAGGCGATGAAACGTTTAGAAAAACTAGTTTTGTTCGTCCGGTAAAAATTGAGCAATTTAGGTCGAACTGAGAAATCTAATCTAGTTCGAAGGGAGCAATTTCGGTTAAACTGAGCAACCTGGGTCCAGCTGAGCCAACTGGGGACTATGAAATCTGGTTGTTCGATTTGGCTCTAAAAAGACTAACAAAACAAAAATGTGTATTCAATAACAACTAGTAACACGGCGAAGCCGTGTCCAGCGACATGGATGTAAAAAAACTAAAACTAATTTTTGCCGAACAACAATTTTTTCTGAAGTTTGGAAATTTTTGTACTCATTTGAACCGTCTAAGCCTCCTCTTTCCGATTCTTTTAATTCGAACAAAAAATACAAACATTCGAGCGACTGCTGCTGTGCTTGTTGGTATGTCGGTTCTGGTAGTTGGGTACTGGAGATGGTGGCAGCGGCAGATAGCAGACTGGAGCATACGGAGCATAAGGGTTGAAGTTTTGGCGCGAAAGCTGAAAATTTTTGAAGAATAGGAGTCTGAAACTACAACTCAAAATACTCACATGTCCGTTTTGTTGTGGCGCTCCCTGATTCTGACTCCTCTTTTGTGGAGATTTCGAACGATGCTCCACCAGCTTTTTCAGAAAACTCGCCATTTTTTGAGCCAGAAAAGGTGAATCAAAATATGACTTTTTTTTTGTTGTCTACTATTTTCCAGAGCAACGTAAAAACTCAAGAAAAGACAAAGAAGAGAGAGAGAGAGAGAGAGAGTATATCTCTTGTCACAAATCTATCACCAGAACCACTTGTCACTCAGTCATTCTGGTGAACCAGAAAAAACGATGAGACTGGGGAGATTTTTTTCTGAGGCAGAAATTTAAAGGCGCATGGCATCTTTCTGGTCGAGAGATGATGACAGCTGGTGTGGTGGTGTAGAAGAGATGAAAGAAGATGGGAAAGATGAAGAAGACAAGAAGAGGGTTAATAAATAAAACGATGGGGAATGAAATGGCAGAAGTAGAGAGTATCTTATCAGTCGGAGCACATCACTTGTGGGAAGATGGGAAAAATAGAAATTCAGGTCAAAGAATATGCTCTTATGAGCTTTTCTTGTCTTGATTGATATATATCAAGATATGAAACAACAGAGAAATACTGTCACACCAAAAATAAGAAAAAAATATCATGTTGGTCGAATCGTTTTGGTCGTATCGTGCCGCTGTCTCATTTGATAAGAGAAATCCTAAAAAAACTACTGTAGACGAAACAATTTGAAACTCATTTTGAAGCGAAATATGCTCCATTTTCTGAAGTGAGTGTTTCATTCTTCAGAACTCGCTTCATGATCGATTCCATCTGGTTCATCTTGACGAGAGGACCTTGAAAAACGTAGCCTCATTCTCATTAACTAGTTCTGAAGCGAGATGCTCATTTTTCGAGCTCTTTTTTTCTGTTGTGATCCTTGGAAATCAGTCCATCCCTAAGCCATGAGACGCAAAAAACACATTTTTATTACATACAAAAAATATTTAAACCGGCATAAAATATAAAGCTGAAGTGAAGAGAGGGCAAAGCGAAACAGGCAGTAAAAATATACAATAGAAAAAAATAACCAATTAAATTATGAGAAGTTCCTTCCTCTCATCGACCGTGCCAACCGTTTTCAAAAGTTCAGCGAGTTCTTGGAAGTCTTTTCTGAAACAAATCAAATGATAAGAGTCTACGATTGAAAACGGAACTCACTTGTGTGTATGCGAATAAACCACGGAATCCCACATAATCTTGGCCAAGTCGTAATCATCGTTAGTGTCCAGGATGACATCCTGAAGTTCACATGTTTTTCACGATAATCAAGAAAAATGTAAAGGTTACCTTGAAAATCGGAGCATTCAATCGGTAATAAGGAATTCCCAACGAATGACACCAACTTCTGCTTCTAGTGATCGGCGCTCCTTCGGTGGCTGTTGCCTGAAAAATATTCAGCTTTCAAAAAAAAAGACTTTCAAGACCTACCTGATCAATGACAACAAGCGACAGATTCTTGATTCCACGAAGCATTCCTAGCCAGTCGTTCATCTCGAACACCGATGGATCCACAGGGCAGATGGGTGTGATTCCGGTGCCAACGGATAGGACGCATCCGACATCAACGATTTTGTCGGGGAGCTGCAAAAGAGTCATTTCGTGAATAGTTCTTTTATCTCAATATGTGATCGTTGGATTTTCAAGACCTCCTGTTTAATGGCACCCTTGAAGTGTCGCAGTTTGACATCTCACCTCCTGCTTCTGGCACGTGGTATTCCAGAAACAAATCTCCGACATCAAATCCAGCACCGGATTGTTCGAGATCATTCCACCATCGATAAACTTTCCCTCCGACGCTGAAAAGTACGTTGGGGCGGCACTGCTACGACGAACGGCTCGCCACATGGACAGTTCTGTAAAAATCCTTATGTTCTAGAAATTTCAAAAATCCACAAAAACCTTTGGGATCAGTGAATCCCAGATCGTTGTTCTCCTTCTCGCTAATCGGCAGGCGATAATTTCTGGCAAGATCCAGTTGAACAGGAAAGGTATCGGCGCGGACTGTGGTGCAGAAGAACCTCGGATACTTGATGTCTGCCATCATTTTTTCTCCTCCAAACGCTCTTTTAATAAACGTCTCCAAGATCTTGGTGTCATACGGACGAGTCCAGCTGTCGAACAGCTGATCCTTGAACATCAGGTAATACTGTTGAGCGTTTCTCAGCGATCCTCCAGTCATCAGAGTCGACATAATATAACATCCTGTCGACGTGGCACCAATCCAATCGAAATAGTCAATGAGTGGTCGATCGAGGTAGTTCTCCAGACAGATCAACATTTGCACGGTGACCAGACCACGAATGCCACCACCATCGAGCCCCAACACATTGATCACGTTCGACGTCTTCTTCTTCTCGATCAACTCCTTCAGCTTGCTTTTCACTCGCTTCAACGCCTCCTCGTGTGGAAACGCTCTAGTCTCACTTCTCTCGGCGTATGCCTCCTCAACGAGTTGGGTGTCTGGGTCCAGCACGAATTCGTATGGAGCACTGGCGGCGTTCTCGCTGACGTGGATGTCTTTGACACGTTCCTCCATACTCTGTTCGTCAGAGCTGGAGGATCCAAGTTGCGTTTGACAAGAGGTCAGTCCTCGCTTGTGCATGCATCCGAACGCGCAACCGATGAAGCCCTCGTCGCACGCCGGAGCGCCGCAGATGATCAGGGCACGCACGATGTCCATTTTCGCTTCTCTGAAAATCCATCGTTCAATTTTTTTCGGATCGCCTATCCACTCACTTCTCTGTCAGCCTCGCCGCAATATGACGTGGCGATTCGCGATGGCGATTCTTGATGTCTGGCTTTGCACCAAGACACAGAAGCATTCTTGCGATCTCAGTATGACCACGTGTCACTGCACAATGCAGTGGTGTATTTCCGTTGATATCCTGTGCATTCAAATCTACTCCATAGGCACAGAGAGTCATCACCAAACCCAACTCATCTCTGATGACAAACGAATGAAGAGGTGTTTGTTGGAGAGCATTTCGAGCCTCCGGATCTGTCTGATCGCGGAACTTTTCCATGAGAAGAATCAGGCACTTCTTATTAATCGCCGAGTGAATCACAGTGTTGCCAGTGGTCGGCTCAGTTTCTGTCAAACCATCAGCCTTCTGCTCGAGCATCTTTTTCAGCGACGCCTCATCTAACTTTCCGCGCTTCATTGCTCCAATGAATGGGGTCGCGTTGGTGGTGGATTCCGTGGATTGAAGGGCTCCTCCGTGCCCTCTCAACATCTGCCAGTTGGTTATGCACGCACTAGAGAATGCGCTGTAGGCCGGTGTGGAGCCATTTGCGTCGGTTTTGTTGATCATCGTCTCGCACTTGTTGGTCTCCCATAGAATTTTCAGAATCTCTCCATTGGAAATCGTAGCAGCCACATGGAGCACACTCTGGCCGTCTGCAGTGACGGTATTGATATCAGCACCGTGCTCCAACATCCAGCGAACTGTTTCTTGTCTGAAAATTCAGATCTGCATTTGTTATGGAACTCGTTCACTTACTGATCATTCTGAATCGCAATCATTAGTGGAGACAGCCCTTCCGGTTGGACGATCAGGTTCAAGTACTTCTTCAGCTTGTGCTCCTTCATATTCTCGAAAAACTCGAGCAGTCCGATTTTCGACGAAATGTGCACGGATTTCCAGGTCATGTTGTCGCGAAGCTCCATGAATATCAGATGGAGATACTCTTTGATATTTACATCTGGAAATTACTTTGTATTGAGAGGTTGAGGAGTTAAGAACAAAAGAGGGGGTGCATGCAGAATGAGGCAGAAATGCTAAAAATACTTTTCTTAGTTCTCGTCACATAGACTACGTCACAATCTTCGAGTCTTGATGACGAATGGAAGTACGTCATGTAGAAGCTCTGCGACGAATCTTCCGACTTGCCACCGCCATTCAGATTTGCCTTACTTTTCGGAAACACACGGAACAGTTCGGGATTCTCACGGCATCTCTCACAGAGGGCGACGACGTCGGCGAGCTGGAATTTTGAAGGCTACGAATTTTCGGGGAGGGATTTTCCAACCTTGTGACTTCTGAACAGTGTCATTACGTATTTCTCATTCTTTTCGTTGAACAGGGTAATCGCCAAATGATACAGGACCTTGTCACCTTTTTTGGCATCCTCTTCTTCTTTGGCTCTGAAACTTTTTCGATGAAAATTTCGCCCATTTTTCTGGCTCACTCTCTCTCCTTCTTCTTCTTCTGATCCTCGTTATCTGTCAACTCGTTCTTCGTCAACTTTTCCTCTCGCGAGTCTTGATGCTTGTGTTGACGAGGTGAGTTTTCTTGTGTGCGGAGAGCCATCTCCTCGGTGAGCTTCTGCATGCTGGCCACCACGGAGAATTCTCCATTGACAAGCTTGAACTTCTGCGGCGCCTCCACATTCGGGTGCACTTTTTTGTACTTGTCGACAAGTTCCATGGGAAACTCGGCGATCTCCTCCATCTCTTTGGGCACCCACTCGTCGTCGCCAGAGTAGGTAGGTTTCGGTTTTTGCATCGGTTTTATTATCACATTTGTGAGCGAAGATAGGAATCTGCAAATTGGGAAAGTTGAAAGGTTTTCCGCTCAGGTTGATATGGGTTTTCTAACTTAGCGGTTACACCGGGTTTGGCTTCGATAAGCTCTTCTGGAGAATGATGATCCTCTTCTGGCATCTTAACTAGAACTGACTATGAGAGCTGCGCAAAACTTGAATCCACGTTTACAACTTTTTGTTTACTTGGTTACAACAAAAAAAAAACAACAGTTTTCTGTGACCCCCAAGTGCCACGAGGAGGGCACAAAGACGATGTTACCTAATGGATCCTCGCGCATCCTCCGCTTCTGAACACTCGGACGCTGAGTCGTTTTCCATGCACACCTTCTTTGACTGAGTTTCTTCATCGCCCTCCTGGGACTTTCGTTTCAGCATGATCACCTTGCCACCGGGTGCTGAAAATTTGGGAACTTTGAGGTTGCCGAAAAATTCTCCATATTACTTTCAAATCATCTAGAAGTTTTTATTTTCGAACTATTTTCTCTTATTGGAGCATGTGTTCACACTGAAATCTGATTGAATGGCTTCGAAATGAGCCAAAATGACTGGGAATGTTTCATAGTGCTCCTGAATCATGAAAGACTACTTTTTATCAGTTTTGACTTATTTTGAATCATGAAAAAAATGTTGACTTTATAAGACTGTTAAGCAATCTAGGATTTCTCAGCCTATTTTGAAGTCATTTTTGAAATCATAAATTGGCTATTTGCATTCAAAGTGAGCCAAAACGGCTAAAAATGCTTCACAGTCGTTCACACTGACCTGCCACCAGTGCACCATCCGAAGAGCTTCCAGAAGATCTTGAATCCGCGGAGCCCTCTCGGCTTCCGCTGCTTCTTGCGATCATGGTAACCATTGAGTCTATCTGAAAATGTATTTTTTGCAACTGAAGAAACTACGAAAAATGGAAAATCGACGACCACAAACAATCCTTTTTTGTTTCCCAATTGTTGCAAATGGTAAACACCAGTAAACAGTCAACAAAAAAGAGGTAGAGCCACAGGAAAAAAAACTTGTTTACACCATCACGAATATTCCATTTTTACTGAATCAACACAGAATGAGCAATGAGATAGAGGGAATACGTGAGGGTTGCCTTTGCTCATATCTTGAGAACCATTCGAGCTAGGGAAAATCTGAGCATAGAATTGGAATTCTGGAGTCCTGAATATATAAAAGTTGATTTGCTCTGTGAAAGTGGATCATTTTCCCTTCGAAATAAAGATTTAGAAAATTTCGCTACTCTGAAACTTCAGAGACTAGTCTATGGGGATCTGCGGCTTCGGGGCTGAACCAACTAGAAATGGTGTGCTGGATGGTTCAACCATGCTTATCGCAAAGGACAAAAAATCTGGGAATAGTTGTAGAACTTGAAACTACTCTGCTAGAAGACTATAATGATTCTGGAAGCTGTACTAGACTGCCTAAAAAGTTTGAGAATCAAAGGAGAGCAGCCATCACTGGTCACCTCAAAAAATGAAATGACTGCTTCCAAAAAGGCAGAAAAACAGAGAACCATACGATGCCCAAAAACAAACACAACAAGCGCTGTGACACATTTTGTCCTCTACCACCCCCCAAATAAGACACCAATGATCATTCGCTTTCCATAATGTCTTCGTTGTTTACGTGTGTGTCTAGTGAACGGGACAGCATTTCGTTCTCTGCGTCTCCAGGCGCCCCTCGCTCCCTCGTTCTTCTAGTCACTTGCCATTCTTCGATTCCCGCTCTCCGCTTACCATTTTATTCGCCTCCCAAAATGTGCTCTTCACGTGATCCCAATTGAGGCCGGTGAATGCCATTTTGTGCTCTTCTGAAAAAGTATACTGTAGAGAGAGCTAGTAAGAGCCATCTTGAAAGGTTGGAAAAAAATTGACGAATGAACCCAAAACATATGGGATAGAGGAGAAATAGAGGAAAGGAGGCCGGACAAACAGAAGAACGAAACGAAGCGAAAAAAAAACAGAAAATAGTGTTTGTGTCCCCTCTACTACAATCCTGAGATCATCGACCACTGAGCAATTCATGATGGTCATGGAGAAGTCAGTCTAAGGAAGGTTATTTTTTTGGTGTTTGAGTGGTTAGAGTACAGATACAGGGGGGCTTGGAACCTAAGCCTTGGGCAAGTGGATGACAAAAACAGAGGGCAGGGTGCAAATTGGAAAACAAGGGGTGAGACCAAGGATTCATCTTTGGGTTGAACTGTGGGAGCAAAAACAGTGGAGGAGTACATATGATAGGCGGACAGAAAAGTAAAGAGAGAAAGTAATTGCTCGTAAATTTTAGGAACTAAAAAACAATAGAACAATCAGTTCTCATTTCTTGCCCGTGTATAGACCACCTTTCCACGGGCGAGAAGTGTCTCTCGTGAAATTTTGCCATAAACTGCGCTATCCAAGTGCAATGAGATGCGAGCAACGAAAGTCGAAAGACGGTTCGAGTGTTCGAGTGGAAACAAAACAGTTGGGTGAGTAGAGCGAAGGAGGAGCCAATTGTTTTTTTTTCAACTTTGTTGACAAGACTAGAAAATTCACTGGGAGATCAAAAAACTCGAAACTTAAACTTTGAGTTAGATTTGATCTACTTTGCACCAGAAGTGTTCGAAATTTCGCATTCAAGATTGAGAGTAATCTACTTTTTAAAATGCTATCTTCAAATGAGATTTCTTGGCTCCCTTAGTTGAAATGTTTTTCATTATGTGGGTCAAGGTAAAATCAACCCTGAAGAATACGATTATTTAATAGAATTAGGTGAAATGCTTGAATAATAGTCATAACTCGAACCACACGAGAAAAAAAAAGAATCTGAATCTTTGAAGTCGATTTTACCTGACTCTTTTAACCCGAATTTCGAGTGAAATCGCGACTGGAGCAGTCTAAAATTCCCCCCCCCCCCCTTTTGGTTCCAAATTGACAATACGATTCTCAATCTGTACCCATTTCATTGACGATCTCTAGAATATCAATGCATGTTCTCTAATCAGCAGCCCTTTGATTTCTGTTATTAATCGAAAATTTTTTCAACCTATAATTCTTGTTGTGTCCTATGTTCTACAGAGAATCGAATCATTTTCAAGGTAAGACGAATCAATCACCAACAACCATCATGACGTTTTGGATGGTTATCTAGGAGGGGTGAAACGAACCTAGCCGTTCCGAAGTGAAGTGACGTCATTTCTTGGTTAGGAGGATTACGAAATCGAAACGGAAAAAAAAAGAGAGGGAGACCCATCACCAAGTATTGGATTAGTACAAAAGAAACTTGAATGGTGATTCCAAAAAAATCTATGAAAAAAACTTGTGCTGAAACTTCCACAAATCGGTTTATAGACCACTACTGCAGAGCGTTCTTCAGACAGAACAATGGAAGCAATATATAAGCAAAAGACAATATGTTAGGCGGGAGGAGAAGCTCACAAGAAAATGGGAATTTGAAAAGGAAAAAATCACAGAGCACTGAAAAAAAAAGCATGGGTGGAGAAGAAGACGAAGAAGACGTGATAGACTAGAAATTGTGGGGGAATTCAGGACAGGAGAAAAGGGAAAAATGACTAAATATTGACAATAAATAAAAGTTATCTATAAAGTCGACGGGTCGTTTTGATATTTACTGTAGGCGTCGTTGAGCTCGGTGAACACCATTTTGGCCAGTGGGAGATGTGGGGAGCCCGTGAGTTTGTCGGGATGGACGACAAGGCAAGCTTTGCGGTAGTGCTTTTTGATCTGGAAATGAGGAAAAATTATAAGAGCTGCGATAGTGCGAAATGTATTGAATCTTGGCCAAAATGTTTACTTTTTCAGAGGTTTCCAGCAAAAGACATTGGTGCAAGGATGAACAAAAAGATATACAGAATTTCACGAAAGACGGTTTTCTGTGGAATGGAGAAACAAAACAAGTTCCAACTGACCAATTGTATATCACAATGAGATCTTTGGATTGTAACAAAATGTAGTTTAATATGTTGTCGGACTGTTAAGATGTATTGTTTCATCCGTCTCCATATCTCAGTTTTCTTTCAAATTTGCTTATTGTTTGCTATCACAATAAATAGATCTAAAAACAATCTACATTTTATCAGTTTACAACCTCATCGCAGCACTTTTTATTTGAAAAATAAACCATCTTCTGTGAGATGCCGTGGATCTCTTTATCCTTGATGCCAAATCCTACGAGTTCATAGCTCCAGAATGAGAGAAATTCAGAAGCGTCTCAATCCTACCTGATCTGGGGTTAACAAATCACCCATCGACGGCTGATTCCAGCGATCGGCTCCCTCCCAGAGGACATTGTGCAGTGAGCCGAGAAGGGCACGGATGTTGCGCTCCTTGCCTTGAGTCCAGTCGCGGATCTTAAGAACATTTTTTGTTTAGATCTAGAGTGTGAAATTCTATGAGTAACCGTCCAGAATCGCAGAAATTTTCAAATGTAAAAATCGTCGATTTTTTTTGGTTTAGAAAGTACTTCTCATTATTTTTTGGACACATTCGAGATCTGTAAGTGATCTCATTTTTCTCGAATTTTCCGAAATTTGAAGTCTTCGGATACTGACCTAAAACTAGATCAGAACAATTTTACACTCTTCATTGGTTATCTCTTTTCGAACTATACCAAAAAGTTCAACTTTTTGAAGCAGAATCTGATTTTTTGATACATTGATGCCTCCCTCGAAAACAAGATCCATTTTCTCTATTTTGTGTTGCTAATGAGAATTTCCCTTTTTTTCTCTATGTAGTTCTGCTCCAACTATACACTTTCCCATGCAATGAGAAAAGTTCACAATAAACTCTCTGATCCTTCCTTACTCATTTTCCCAGCCGGCCCTATCCAGCAGTCGAGGTTCTACATCCTCCTCATTGTTCTCACCTGAATCTCCTCGGGCGTCAGATTTTTCGATTGTTCCTGCTTCAACATCGTCCCGATACTCTGCTTCTGATTGTCTCGTTGCGACGTTTTGAAGCCCTGAAAATTGGTAGGAAATGTTTGAATGGGTGAAAAAGTGAGGACGGGGTTTTTATGAAATCTCGCTTTCAATCAAATGGGCACTTGTTCAGTCAGGTTTCTCGAAAAAAGAATTGAACTTTATTGTGTAGGCTCAATTTTTCTTCTAGCCTAAATTTTCGGAATATAAATCATTTTCAGACGATGGTGAAAACATCGTTTTCCATGGTCCAAAATAGTTAATTGTTGGCCTTCAGTGAGTACTAAAAGTTAGTCTAGCCAAGAGCTACGAGATTCTGAGATTTTTTTGTTGTTTTGTTACTAATTTGGTGCTACTAGACTCTGTTCTCATTATTTCAGTATTGCTGTTGCTATGTTCGACCCAGATAAATCATTTTGAGACTGTGGAAAAAAACATGTTTTGCATGGTTCAGTGAGCACTCTGTGTGTACTCAAAGTTATTCTAGTTAAGAATCACAAGATTCCGAGATTACTCGTTATGTTACTATGTTGGTATTGGTAGACTGAATAAATCAAGTATGGGTGTACTGGAAAAAACGTATTTTACTGGTGAAGGTTCTGATAATTAGAAATTCTGATTCAGAATCAGAGTGTCTAGATTTCATGACCTCAAAGTTTTAGGTACACATACCATAGTAATGGTGCTCCGAGAGCTCTCTTATTCGTTGACTATGTCGACTTTAGAAACTCCAAAACCTTTTTTTTTTCTTCCGATTCTTGCTCATTTTCTCAGATACTTCTTATTCAGGATCGCCAAAAATGCTCCACTGGCTCGTACTATCCGCTCAAATCACGTTCACCATTCTCAACTTGTTCTGCACCTGTTTCGACACCATTCTCCTCTACTGCATTATCAAACAACGCGTCTCTCTTTCTCGAAGCACGGGTCCGTTCGTCTACATAATTTTTCTGACCGGTTTCGGGATCATCGAAAAGTTGAATGCATTTCTGATGGTAGACGCTTGGCCGGTGGCAGAATGGATTGAGCCGAATGGAGGATATGAGAGTAAGCACAGAGAAATGATAGTTTACTATCAGTGAATTTCAGAGTATCGTCAATTCATGGGATCTTATGTCACACTGGTCTTCTTGATTTGTTATCTCACCCCCTTATTCTTGGACTGCATCATGACGATACATCGGATCTCCATTTTCGTATCCCCTATCAAATCCAGCAAATGGTTTACGGACACTAGACTAGTCTGCTATTGCATCACCACATGTATCCTTGTTATCGTTTGGCTTTTGATTCAACAGATTTCCAACTGCACCCTCAACTTCAACGCTCTATCGAGCTTCCTGGAATCTGCCTGTGCTCCGGATCGCCATCCAGTCACCTGGTTCCAGAACAAGTACTTGATCTATGTTCCCATCATTTCAATGGTGATCAATGCCTTGATGCTGTTCGCGCAGAGAATCTCGAGGAAGTTTTGGAAGAACTCTATCTTCGCGCTGGCTTTGTCGAATAGTCAGGTGAAACGAGAGAACGCTCTCATCCGTCAAGCACTATTCATTGGAGGATATCTATCGGTCTACGAGATTCTGTATCTTCACACTAGGCTCTACCCGGTAAGCTAGAAATGTAAGACGGAACAAATCAAGTTGAATGTTCAAGGAGTCTTTCCGCGCCATGCCCTTCGAGTTTCAAACCATCACCTATGACTTGCGTCTTCTGGCAGTGGGATCCTTGAATTTCTTCGTCTACTTTGTGCTTACACAGTCTACAAGACACTTGGTTCTTGCATTCTTCGGTTTGGAAGCTAAGAAGACGAGGAAAAGTAGTCAGCAAAGGAACGGAAGTCTCAGTCATACCACAGCTAACTTTGCGGTTTCGGTCAAGACTTAATATGTACTATATTTATAGTGATTTGAATAAACCAGTGCAGGCCCCTTTTGAAATCAACGTCTTCCCTAACTCGGGTATACTGTAGTTCTGCAAGTCCGTGCAAACGCGAATAACATGAGGCATGTTTTCGATACATGCTCTCATTGCTGCTCCAAAACTTCCTCGTTTTCCTGGAAACCCTTCAGATGATTGCCGATTGCGTGACTAGCCCGCGCTGCAGAAACGCGGTCCTGTAATGGGGTTTCAGCACTGGAAAACTTGTGACTTCGTGCGCAAGTTAACCAGGAACTCTCCACTCCAGTCAATCTTCTTGCCAAATCTTCCAGTACCCTAAGCATTTCTCGATACTCATTCTGAAGCATGCTGAGCTACCCTATGCTGATGCCTGTGCAAATCGTATTCTCGCTTTTAACTACATTTTTCTTTTCGTACGATTGTCTTCTGCTTGCTCTGGTGATATTCAAACGATGGAAGAAGACTCTCCGAGGCCCATTTATTTATCCCGTCTTCATGACGATCTGTGGAATCGTCAGCAAGGTTTGTGAGATATTCATGGTGATGTCCTGGCCGATTTGCGAGTATTTGGAAGTAAGTTACGAGGTGTACCGACAATGGATTGGAGAGGAAGTCACTCTGCTCTTCACAACCGCCTATTTAATACCGCTGTTCCTTAATTGGATCATGACCATTCACCGT
Source organism: Caenorhabditis sp. 40 LS-2015 (assembly GCA_900536305.3). Lineage (NCBI taxonomy): Eukaryota > Metazoa > Nematoda > Chromadorea > Rhabditida > Rhabditidae > Caenorhabditis > Caenorhabditis tribulationis. The sequence goes on along the minus strand of LR546246.1, from coordinate 245,608 downwards.
ATCTCCATCTTTGTCTACCCTGTCAGAGCTACTATCTGGTTCAGTGAGAAGAGACTGCTTGTCTACAGTTCTCTCACAACTTTGTCGGTTGTTGTATGGCTCCTCATTCCCTATTTCTCGAATTGCACCATGAACTTCAATGCGTTGACTAGTCGTCTAGAGTCGGCATGCGCTCCAGAAAGACACCCAGTGAGATTGCGATTCTGATTCAGAGACGACACCTATTCTACTTTTTTTTTCAGATCACCCTGTTCCAAAACATGTTCCTTATCTACGTACCCTTGGCTTCAATGCTAGTCAACGCTGGAATGGTAGTGGGTCTGAAAATCGCTCGAAGGTTGAACCCGCCAACTGCAACATGGGTCTCCCAAAGCAACGTGAAGCGAGAGAATGTGCTGCTTCGACAGGCGCTCTTCATCGGAATATACTTGTCGGTCTATGAGCTTCTCTACCTGCACCTCAGACTTCGACCGGTAAGGATGGCGAGCAGAGGAACATTCAGCAAACTCCATGCTTTCAGGATCACTTCGAGAGCCTCCCTATCGAGTGGCAGTCGATGTCATACGATGTGCGACTTCTCGCCATCGGATCCCTCAACTTCATGGTCTACTTTTGGCAAACCAAGACATCTCGAGACCTGCTTCTCGGTGTTCTCGGCCGGAATGCAAATAAGATTGGAGTGGGTGTCTCCAATAACTCACATAGTTGAAAATAATAAATTATGTCCAGCCTCCATCCTTGATTCCAATGAACGCATGTCTACCCTTTCTCTGTCTCCCCCCGTTTTCTTAGTTTCAGATATGTTCCCCCGTCCTTCTCATATCCTCTTCTCGGCTTCTGTTCTATCACTCCTATTCTATGATGCATCCTTGCTCTATGTTGTTGTCAAAAAACGTCTTACAAAAAAAGACGAGACCCCAACTGTATATATTATCTGTTTGACATTTTGTGGTCTGATCAATAAACTTTCACATCTATTCCTAATTGATGGGTATGTGTTAACGACATATTTAGGTGGCGAGCAGGGATATGAAGGTCTGAAGTGTTTCGCCTAATAAAAACCAGGTCTACTAAATACTAGGGTATCGCAGCTTCCTTGGTACGGAACTTTCTCTAATCTCCACGTGGGGCTACTTGACACCGGTATACTTCAACTGGCTCATGACCATACATCGCGTTTGTGTTGTGCTACTCCCAACGAAATCTTCGCTTTTTCAAGAACTGCGTACCCTTGGTTATTGTGTTTTGATAATGGTCCATTCTATTTTCTAGGGGTGATTCTTACATCCAGAGTTTCAGCTGATCTCATTCGTCGATCTTCTTATTCCTTATTACTCTAGTTGCTCCATCAACTTTCATGCTCATCCTGCGACCTGGATTTCGGATTGTGCTCCAGAGAAACACATGGTGAGCAAATAGCAACAGAGAAAAGGCTCGATTGCAATTTCAGCTGACTTGGTTTCAAAACAAGTATACCATCTACTTCCCAGTCAGTGCTATGCTTGTCAACTTTTTCTTGATTCTCTATATGAAAATTAAGCGAGGAGTGGTTAGCTCAAGCAGAGCGATGTTGAGAACAGTAGCGGGAACTGCTGTGTATCTGTCGATTTATGAAATCGGTAGTTTGTACATTCGCCTGCTCCCCGGATCCTTCGAGGCTCAGTCGTTAGACTTTAAGGACGATTTCTACATGTCTCGAATTCTCACAATTTGCTCATTGAACTTTTTCGTCTACTTTGTGATCACCAAGACAACCAGACGACTAATCTTGGATTTTTATGTCTTGAAGAAGAAGAATCAAGTCCGGGTTATCACTGTTACCGGGACTAATTGATTTGCACATGTTTTCTATGAATCACATCATAGGCAAGCGGCTCGACTGATTACTTATTCAGCTGTGGGGAGCTGTTTTCGCATATTTTTATTATGTGTCGGTAATGTGTTTTCCAGAATTTCCTTTTCTTCTATTCGCCTGGTTTTTGTTTCCCTATTCGTTTCCATATTTGCTCTCGGCACCTCAAACTTCCAAAAAGCGACACCCGCAGTTGCTTAGTTTCGCACCTATTTTCCCTGGCAACATGCTCTCCGAGATCTCCCTATTCCACATCATCTTTCAACTATCCTTCTGCTTCATCACCCTATTTCTTCTTGCTTTCGATGCTTGTCTATTTCTGATGGCTCTATCCCGCCGAAACGATTCTTCACACTTTCCCGTGGCCTATCTCACTGTGATGAGCATCTGTGGGATGCTGTGTAAAGTCGCCTTCCTCATGAATAATACCACCTGGTTGTTCCTTTCGGCGTTTGACTATTTGCGTGAGTTCCTTTACTCCAAAAGATCTGAGTCAGCGCGGATTCATCTGAACGTTCCAGAATACCGTCATGCATGGGGAAAAGAGTTCACCCTTCTTGGCACCTTAAACTACTTTATTCCGCTTGCAGTCAGCGTTCTGATGACAGTGAATCGGCTCTTTATGATATTAAGGCCAACAGATCAAACCGTTTTCAGTCAGCGGCGAATATTTCTGTACTGCATTGGAATCCTCGTTAGTTTGAATAACAGAACTCGGAGATTTCAAAAGTTGCAGATTCTCTGTCTGACTGTCCTCCTCATTCCCTACTTCTCGACATGCCCTGTGAACTTTCTAGCCAGCCAGCTGATATTCCAAACTGGATGCTGGCCCGATAGACATCCAGTCACCAGGTTCACTAACACTCATCTCATTTGGATTCCAACCACATTGCTGCTTATCAATTTGTTTCTTGTGATTCACCTAAAGGCAGTGCGCTTCTCAGTCTACTCCAAGATGCTCCAGAAGACGTCAACAGTGTCCACGAGCTCCGCCCAGGTGGCACAGAGTCAGAAGAAAAGAGAGCAGCTGCTGATGAGACAGGCGTTGGCTGTGACAGTGTATCTATCGTTCTATGAAGTCGGCACGTTTTTGATAAGAACTTTTCCGGTAAGTTTATTTTAAGATTTCGTTCAATTGCTAGTCAACTCTCAGGAGACCTACTCAAATCTCCCCCAAACGGCTCAAGATGGCTACTTCTATTTTCGATTGGAAACGATTTGCGCTATGAATTTCTTCGTCTACTTTGTGGAGAGTCAGACGATGAGAAGAATGATACTGGAGTTTCTAGGATGTTCCAAGAAGAAGACCAGTGCAGTTCAAAAAGGAAGCTTGGACCATCAACATCATAGCTCCACAGCTCCCAAAGTGTCAACTATTTCCTTGAGGACTTAAAAATCTTACCCCTTGACTCAGCAAATCACCAAACGCATCCATCGACACTTTCGCACCTGGGACCTCTCCACCGAATGCTGGCTTGAATACGTTTTGTGCTGAAAGCCATGTGTGATAAAGTTTTCATTTTGTCTCTATCTTACGCTTCGTTTGCTGTGGCTTCTGCGGCGCATTCTGGGAGTACGGTGGTGGTTGGGACGATGGTGCTGATTGTTGCTTTTCAGGATAGTTAGAAAGGAAGGCCTCGAAATCCGCTTGTGAGTTCACTTGGGACACTGGCTTGGAGTCTGGAGAAAATAGAAATTAGCAAAGAAGGAAGGTGCTCAGTGGTTTCCAAATCTTGATTTAAAACTTCAGAGTTGATTAAATAGTCTAGGTGAGCAAAGTTGGCCATCAAGATCTGCTAAACTCCACCTTCCCGAGGTTATAATTGTTCACAAGGTTTTCAAAAGCTCACTAGCTGCCGACGGATTTCGTGTATTCGGAGGCGTAGCAGTTGTCTGCGGCTTCAGTGGTGAGAATCCGCCGAGTAGATCCGAATTCGACCATGACGACGTGGCGGGACTCGATGAATTCTGATTGCCTCCTGTCGAGCTCAAATTGCTTCCAGAGCTTGTTGGCTTGATTGGTGCTCCGAAATCAAAGTCCACAAAGGTACTAGAGCTCTGGGCGGGTGCAGCAGGTTGGGGAGCAGTTGATCCCAGTCCTAGCAAATCGTCGATAGCTGGGGCCGGAGAGGGATTCTTTCGGTTCTGAGAGCTTGTCATAGAGTCGTAATCCGAGCTGGCTGGAGTGGGAGCTGATAGAATTGGTGTCTCGTTGGCGGGAGAGAGCTCTTCGTTGCCTCCCAAGTGGAAACCATCGAGGAGATCCGTGGTATGTTGCTCTTCGTGGGTGTCCTGAAAAAAAGGGTTGATCGTTTCGAAGAGTTTGAGGATTCCGAAAATAAAAATACGAAACCTTTGCATGTGCTATGAGAAAAGTTTGTGAATAGATCCCTGGTACTCACCAAAAGTGTCGACTCTCGTTGCTCTCTATAGTGTGATGGTTCATTGCTATCCGCGAACTGAAGCGAATCAAAAAAGTTGCTCGATGACGATGAAGCTTCATTAGGTTTAGTTCCACTCTTTGATCGGGCACTTCTCAAAATCGGCGACTCGTCTTCAGAATCCACGTCTCCATATGATCGCTGATAGCCGTCCAGCTCCCGCTCGTTTCTTACGCATAACAGCTTGTAACGATCGTATTGGAACGAGTTGAGTGTGGGTAGACGGCGTGTGGCGAAGTTGACGATCATTCTAAATGAAGTTTAGAGAATAGAAGGAAACTTGGACTCCAAATTTTGGAGCTCGTTAAGAAATTGGGTTAGGAGGAGAGTCCTTCCAAAAGCAGACGAAAAATATTTGAGAAAAGTTCCCAATTTGCTTCTTCTCCTTTTCTTCGTTTTTTGGAGGTTTCCGGTGCAAGCGGAAATTCGATAGCCTTGTGACTAACCCATTTCCTCTTTTCTCTGTTTTCTTTGTGGTGTTTTTTATTCTTTACTTTGTTATTCTACAGTAGAGAAAACATATACAAGACAAACCTCAAATCCTGCACTGGCATCGCCGAAGCGACCATCTTCGAGACGTCCATCTCGGTAGGCGTCAGCACGATCGACGAGTCTTGCGACTCCAGAAGTTGTGTGTTGAAGCGGACGGCGAGGATGGGGTGCTTCTGGAAATTCGATATGTTCGCGATGGAGGAGCTGTGACGACTCCTAGCTTTGGAGTCAAAGGAGTGGGGAAAGTTCGAGATGAATCTAACATAATGAGTTGCTGGGCGCAGAGTCAAATTTTGGTATATCAAAAACAAGGACGGAAAGAACAATGATCAGTCATTCATGTTAGATTGGGCTTTTCCTCCAGTCTTATTCCTGACATATTGCTTTAGGAAATCGTTTTTCCTGCTTCGAGTGGTCAAGAGAGCAAAGAGCCCGCGAGAAGAGTGGGAATTTAAAGAGAAGATAATTTTGCCTAAACTATATTCAAAAATATCCGGAAAACCTGCCAAGGGGTAGTAGAATCCAGAGGACACATAGATTTGCAAGAAGTCACCAGAAGCCGTTACAAGTACAGAAACGAAAGGGAAACGGGAAACAATGTATAAGGCACCACTCTCTTCCTCCTCGCCTAATTTGGATTCCAAATGAGGCGGTAAAACGAAGAGAAGGAGTGGAAGGGAAAAGGAAGCAGCACATTCGCCTTCTCTTCATTTTCAAATAGGTAAATAGGGGGAGTAGTAGGTCATTCGGAGGAGGGGTTTCTCGTTACTATTACTACCACTTCCACATCTGTCTTTCTGTCTTTATGACCGGTTCAAAGCAGGTGTTGTGAGGACGACGTATGGCTTATTATGGATGCAATGGATTCAATGGATTCAATGGAATAGATGAGAGGCTCTGGATAACCAGACAGAGGAAAAGATCTGGAAAAAGAATTTTCAATGATGTAAACATGAGGAAGCAGAGATGTGGGGCAAGAAAACAGCTCGCTTCCTTTTTGTGGTGTTTTTTTTTTCGTCGAACAAAAAATCCAACGCTTGGAGCCCGGGATTCAAGTTTCTCTAGAGCGGTTTCCAGTTCACAAGTGTCAGGAAAAATGTTTTGAAAGAAATATACAAGGACAAGTACTACTGACTTTTGCCATTCCAGGATGACACCCCAAGACGCGTGGTCCAAGTAATTCAACCCCTTGGGAATCGAGAAAAAAAACAAGAAAAGTGTTCCTTTTCGCCCAAAGCTCTCTTACCACATCCGACTTCTTCCCCACGAAAATGACAACATCATCCACAGTCTCAGCAGACTCCATGCCGAATACTAGCTGTCCTTGTCGATTCCGACACGATTGCGCCAAGAACTCGAGCACTTTCAGCTGATTCACGCCCTGCTGAATCGCTACATAGAGCTCGCCGTCGATGAGCAGCGTTCCCGGCTCCAGAATGATTTGCGTGATGAGCGCGCCGGTTTGAAGGGGTTGCCGTCGGGAGTGCAGTTTGCAGATGTGTTTGGTTTGTTCGACGAATAGATGATAGGTGGTTGGAAGACGTTCGAAGCGGTTGGGCAAGGAGTCGCGGAGAAAGTCGGAGATTCTGGAGAGGGAGCGAGAGGCGATGAGACAGAAGGCGGCGGTGATTTGAACGTTTTCTGGAATCGAACTTTTTTTAAACTTCTATTTTTTAAATGGAAAAATTAGCTCGAAAAGCAAGAGACACTCACCATCACTACCAAAAATCACGATCGCCGCGTCGTTGGTCAGAAGACTATATTCGTTGAGAATCTGAAAAATATTTTATTTAATTTTCGGAGATTCTTCTCAAAAACTTACCGGAATCAGCGCCTGAATTGTCGGGTATTTCGGGAGTCCACCTTTTGGCGCAGTTCCCATTGGAACATGTACTGATTTGGCGTATCCGTCGAGTTTAAGAGGTCTGGAAGATGGAATTTGAGGTTTTGAAATTCTTTAAAAACGTTCAAAACTCCACAAGAATGTCAGGAGCAAAATAAGAACGTCTCGAAGCTTCCGATGGCTCACAATTTATCAAAACTCACTCAGCATGCACATTAACCACCACGTATGGCTGGCAGTCGATCATCTCCCGAACGACGGCGGTTTCCGCTTTGAGAAGGCCTTCCTTCGAATTGTGCAACGTGTCGGCGAGCACCAAGCGATTCGTGAGCCATGTCAGACGGATATCATCGTCTCGATGTTCTGGCTAAAATTTTATTTGATAAAATCGGATTTTTTGGTGGCGAGAGCGGAAATTGCATTGGCTTGGTGGCGCTCCGGAGATTATGGATTTGGCTTCATTCCAAAAGTATTCTCGAATTTTAGCGGTATGTTTTGAGCTTGGAGGACGTTTTAAAGGTTTTCTCAAATTCTAGCTATATTTTACATTTTTACATCAAAATCTTACCGGTGTAGTGGACCCTTGCGACTTGTGCTCTTTTACCAGGGATTTGCCGAAATTCTTCAAGCCTTTCGCCAAACTCGACCCCTGTCCACGCAGCGACTCCATGAGACCAAACGCTGATGTGGTGGCCTGCTGAAATTTGAAAAATTAGATTTTAACATCCAGAAAATTCGTTTCGCAACCTGTGTCCATTTTTTCTGATTCGACGGCGACTCTTCGTCGAAAACCATTGATTAGATAGGAGGATAGGTGAACTGAAAAACACGAATTTGTTAGAATTATGACGAAAAAATAACAGGAAGTGGGAGAAAAAGCTGAAAACAGCTGAAAAATAAAATCTTGTTGGCTGCGAGGGATGCAAGCGCGCTCCACTGTCATGGGTCAGAGAGTGGAGAGAGGGAGAGAGCGCAGACGGATGTTGTGAAAGGATGGCTTCTTCCATTGATTTTCAGCTCATTTTTGATGGATTCTTGTAGTTCAAAGTGACAGAAATAACAACCACAGATGAAAAGTGTAGATAAAAGTAGCAGAAGTTGCGTCACACCAGCGATAGCAGTGAAGTCAGAGATGGAAAAGGAAAGGAAAGAATTGGCGCGGGAACCGGTCTTTCGGGGATGCTTTTAAAGAAGGGAAAGGGAAATACACCGAAATGGAGAAGATATAGAATGAACTTTGTAATGAACACACAAGTTCACAGGCTGTGAAGACGTCTTGACTTCTGATGATGTTAGCGAAATTTTAAAACGCGTTTTCGAATATAGAAACTCGCACTCTGAAGCTTCAAGGATTCCTGAGATGGAGCCTTTATGAGCACGTATTTAGTATTGGTTAGTTCAGTAAGTCTAGAAAACTCAATTTCAACTTACTCCAACTTTTTCAGTTTTCATGTTTTATCAAAAATCGCTACAGAAATGGAATCTTTAGGCATCTGTTAGTCTGAGGATTTTGTTTTCATGATGCTCCAAGTTTCTAAGTATTTGGAATAGGGTTAAAACTTCGTGCTTTTCTCAGATTTTCAAGCTGGAGCGAAGATCGTAAAGATTCGTGATCCGTGGAATCCCCAGTAATGAATTTTCAGTTCCAAAACTCTAAAAATCTACTTTTTTAAGGGAATCCAAATATGAAAACGTTTCTGTCTTCTTTCTTCGAAACACTTTGAAATTCAGAAAGTTTGGTTTGACAACCGCGATCCCTCAAATTTCTCACTCCATTTAATTGTTTTCCCATTCTCCAACCCCGCTATTTGTGGTTGATTGTAATCCTAATACCCATTAAATTGTTGATTACACAACCGATTGAGGTAATGGATATCCGAGGGGGTGAGGACACGAAGAGGTTAATCAATGTTACAGTCTGAGGAGTTGCGTGGGTACGCGATGATGATGTGTGGATTAGTTGAGTACACATTGCATTTTGGGAAAGTTGAGAGGATAAGAGGATCCGTCAGTTGGACTTTGAAATGACTGAAACTGGAGCATCTCGGAATCTGAAATTCTAGAGGATTCCGAAGACTGTTTTCGTACACAGGAAACAGTTCACAGAAACTGCTTTTGATCATCTTCAAAAGTCAAGAAAAAACCCACGCAGTACCATAGAGTAGCATATACATTCTGTAGATTCTGCTCATTTTCAGGCAATTTTTCGAAAGTTCTCAATTTGGAGGAGTTGAAGAGATAGAAGCGTGGTTTCCAATCACCTCATTTCTCCCAAAATCATTGAGTTCATTATGCAGTATTTATTTTTGTAGTTGACAACTTTTTTTGTTCTCAAGTTTGTTAGCGCGTGTAAAGTAACAAGACCCAGAATTTTGAACTTTATCCCTTTCTAGATTATCTTGCATTCAAATTCTTCTTCAGATTTCGGATTTTCGGTGCCAGCTCAAAAACCAACTTCTGAACCCTCTTATGACATACTTCAATTCTATCTTCTTTGTCTCTATCCTCTTTCACACCTTCGCCCCCTATACTTCCTTTCATCCGCACCTCTTCTTCCCATGCATCTTTTGTCACCATCTACTTGTTACATGCAACTCGTCGCCCGTTTCCGCTACTCTTCAATCCATTCACACCAGGGCGTCCTGTCCACCACGACATCGATCTTTGTTGGCTCCAGGGGTGTTCAGGAAGGAAGGAAGGAAAGAAGGCGTGGGAAAATTGATGGGTGTGAGAAGTGCAGGGCGTCATGGGGTGGCATGGATACTTGTTTTGGACCTTGGAGACGTGGTGATCTTGAAACACTGCATAAATTCCGATCCCTGGAGAGATTCTGATATGAAAACTCTAGTTTCAATATTGGAAGAGAGATTTTCAACATTAATGGAGTATCCAGATAACGTATCCAGATACTCATGTCTGAAAGATTCAGGTCGTCACTTTCTAAGCTTGAGGATAAAAAGATTCTCATTGATTTCTCAAGTATCAAGAACAATTTCCGCTCAAAGTAGTTGAGACTGGCCGGGAGTGCTCCGAAATGCTCCACATTAAACAGGAAGCATGTCAAACCAAAAGCAGAGAAAATCAACCGATTCGAGTCCTTTTTTTGGTAAAAATGATCTAGTCTCCGATCTCTCTAGTATGGTCTATATTGGACTTGGAGGTTTAAAGGAAACTTTTCAGCTGAACTACAGTCAAAACTCCAAACACCTCTTACTGCCTCTTTAACCGAATTCATCTCGATTTCAGTATAAGACATCAAAAAGTTGTCAACTGCAAAGCCTTTCTTTTGCTATCATTAATAATTTGATAGCTAATCACTTTTTGATATCTATCACGGGAACCGACCTAAACTGTTCAGGAATTGTGCTACTGATACGGACTTCATGTCAGTCTGATTTTCGAATCCCCATCCTCTGCCCCCAGTTTCAACTCTATTCCACATATCCAAATCCGCATACCATATCTGATATTTGCTCAGGTTGCATGACAGATTAGCACAAGTCATCGACCTATGCCGTTCTGTCTCCCTCTTATCCACCGTCACCCTATACGGTCCCTTGACTTTTGCCGCCGTATGGGCTCTTACCTGTGTGCCGCCAAAAAAGTCCCCTTTGCTGCAAAGTCAAACAAGCTTAACAGTAATCTAATACCATATTCACTGTTGTCTTCTTCTTCTTCGTAGTCCCTCACCCATTGGAATTTCTGCCAAAAAGCAGCTTCAATGGGGTCACGTCAAGAGAGAGAGAGAGAGAGAGAGAGAGAAAGAGTTCCTCTCACCCCCCACTCTCTATTGACTTTCGTACCGTTTTCCCTTAGATCCTATCGGGTAACTTTTCGGCGGCGACGGAGCAACACAATGAGCACAATTGACAGCAATGGAATACGGAGAGCACCAGTAGAGAAGGCTGTGAACTTTGACTGGTTTTCTCGGCTGGTGTTTGGCAAAACTTATCCCCGCTATTTCTCGGGAAGATCGGGGTCATGTGAGAAAACGATCGGTGACGTGGCAAGAAAACTGCGCGGGAAAACTGTGGATTGTTTTTGTGGTTCACAAACCATAGTCAGAGAGAAGTGACGCGGAGTTAAATAGAAATATAGCAAACTGAAAGATGACAAATACGGTTTGGTGTTTGAAGTCGAGGATATCGAAAACGGTTGGAGCTCGCTTTGCCGTCATTTTGACCAAATTTACATCGGGTTTTATCACATCCGGAGTAGGAAACTATTAATGACACCAAGAGAAACGTTTTCAAAGTTGACCAGTTTTTGCTACATTCTGCGAGAATCAAGATAAATTTGACCAAAGGGACAGTGATATGTTTCCATTACAGGATTCAGAGCATTTAAACTTTTCCAAAATAGCCAAATTCTAGATTTGACTTTCTGAAGGGGAGCTGTCAAATATATAGACTGAAAAGGTGGAAACGTTTTTTTTTCCCCAAAAATCGAGGCATAAACCATTTTGTAGTCTTCCCAGCGTTCAATGCACATAATGTTAGTCCCCCATAATTTGGAATTAATTATCTTTTCGCCAGATATCTAGCCGACTGTGTACTCAATTTTCACGTCAGCTGCTCTATGACCACTATCATTGACCTATTGTGAAAGCCAGAAAACGTTGAGAAAACTAATTGTGAAAATATTGGCATCTGGCCAACTTGACATTTCTCATATTGAAAAAAAACAGAAATTTTTGAAGTAATTCAAAACTCTAATAGCCCACTTGGCATCTTTTTATAACGTGGGATCGTCATGATAACTGGTAGTCACCTGGTCTGAACGCTCATCCAGTTCACAGTTGTAAATTTATTCCCAGGAGCACATGGGATTCCATGTAGAATCCATTAAAAAAATTAACACAATATAAATAAGTGAGATCCTGAAATATGTAGAATCGGGACGAAATGGGTTACAGGTACATACACAGCTGGATAAAATACTGAAAAACTGATAACAACCGATTGAGCTAAATCTGGAACCACGCGATCATATAACTCTATTTGTTGGCCTAATTTAGAGGGGAAAAAACTGAAGTGAACGCTGAGCCTTGGGTTGAACCATAGCTGGAATCTTGGCTGAAACTACAACGAGAGACTTGTTTTTTTCAGATTTTTCAGAGCAGAACCCTTTTTTTTTAGATCCTGAAAACTTTCTAATAAGTACTCCCCCCCAACTGCTATTTTCCTCTTTCGAATTCCATTTCGTTTTCGAAAATTCCCCCGCACATCACATCATAGAGAGACTCTTTTTTCCTCTCTCTCTCTGAGACAGAGAGACAGTCTCTCGATTTCACTCACTTGCTCTTCCCTTATTTTTCCCTACATTTCGCGCACGCAGCTCCATTTTCTCCATCTCTTCCACTCTCTCATCAATCAACACTATTTCGATTCGATTTTTCGAAACTCTCTTCAATCAGAACAGTCTCGCTTTTTCTCTCGAGATATTTGCTTTCCGGGAGAGAGAGAGAGAGAATGAAGGGATCCCGTAATCCAGTCTCCGTCTCCTCCGTGCTCCCCTTCTCTCCGAGTTTGTGCCTTTTCTCGTGTTTGTACAGTCCTTGGTGGCTGTGATGGATCGGGGCAACGAGGAGAGAGGGAAATGGTGGTGGAGATGTAGAGAGACAGGGAAAGTACAGTAATCCTGTGGAGAGAGTTCAAAAATCCGAATAAAATTATGAGCAATGGAATGGAAATTGCAATGAGAATCGATCAATACAGAACTTTAAAATGCGACCATGGTGGCCAAAAAACTGGAAGAAAACATAGCACAAGAAAATCACAAACTTTTTAATACTGTTGAAAGTGGCAGCAAGTTTTTTTTAGAGGGGTCTTGAGAACTTTCTGAAAAGTTTGCTGGTAAGAATCACAGGGTTCAGAATACTTGAATATCATCAAAAAAAATAAATATTCTAGATTCTAAGGAATAAACCTTGTCTACGAGCTACGAGCAAAATCTGAAACTCATGGAATTCTAAATCAACGGATTTTTGGGAAACAGGTTTTCAAACTACTTGAATTACAGAAAACACTGAAATCATTGAAATCAGGGATTTAGATTTCTCTGAGAACTATGTTCAGAATCTGAAGATCCATCTAGATCCAATTTTGTGGCAACAGACCTCCAAAAAGGGAAATTCTGAAGTCTCGAACTTCAACCTCTCGAGTTTTCAGAAAAAAACAGCTCTACAACGTGCACCATCAGATTCCAAGGATCAAGGACTGACCATCATTTTCTCTCTCATCACTTTTTTTCCTGGACCGGGGGTTTCCCCTGTTTGTCAACAAATAGACACTTTTTGTTTGATTCTTCTGTGTATATATTTTGTGTGTGAAGGGAAAACATTCGGATGGTGGGGGGAGGAAGAAGTATAAGTTTAGAACAAATTTGACCAGATCGTGGGAATCTGATGAGAACCGTGGGAATAAGGGCGGAGTTTTGGGAGGTTTTGTTTGTTATTTTAAAATGGGAATAGCTCGGGCTAATGATGAGCTAGAAATTTGGTTTTTGAAGCATTTTCAACGTACTGGAACGGAGCACAATGCCAGAACAGGTTGAAGCTCGTTTCGTCATTTTGACCTTTTTTAAAAGTTCATATAGCAGTTTTCAAACTGTAACGCTTCGTTTACAGAATTCACGGTACCAGGTCCTGTGCTTTCATTTTTGGACTTCTTTTCAACTACTCAAGCTTCAACTAATGTCCTAGCCCATATCTGCATCTGTGCTTCTTTTCTTGAGACCTTGTTCCTTCTACCGTAACCCCTCAATATCCCCTGTCACACCTTTTCATCACATCCTGAACCTATTACCTCATCAAGTTGCATAACTTTTCCTTCCCTAGTCACTGCCAACTCTATTGAATGGTGCTCAGAATGTTTACCAACTTTGGCACATTTCCCCTGTCAGCGAGATTGACCTCTCAACACCTTCCTTCCTTCCTTCATTCCACGGAGTGTGTTCTGAATACGGCCGGATACGTTACCGCTCTTCATTGTTCCTGTCGATGAGGACACTCTTTGTTAAGATTCTTGAGACAATGGAGTTGCGAAGAATGGTCCTTATCGAAAATCGTGTATTTCTATGGAGAGAAAAGGATTGATTTCAAGTTTTGGGTGCTGAGAATCCAAGAGGATTGAGTTCATGAAAATTTTCATTTTTGAGAATCGCTCTCTTCATCGTCAGTCTTAACTGAAAATACCTTTGCTGGAACTGAAAATCTTAAAAAAACCAATTTTCAGTAACAACTTTTTTATAGGATTTCAATAAAATATGAAAAGTGGAGAACAATGGGAAAATGCGGGCAAAATAAAATTTGGGAAAAATGAAAAAAAAAACAAAAATACCAAAGATGAGAATGAGGGGTGACGACAAAGACATTCAGATTTTGAGTCAAGAAAAGTAGCATAGCCTGGGAAGGAAATGTGTGGGTATCCCTGCACGACACAAATGGAAAGGTGGGTTGAGATTTCTTGAGGAGGAGAGACGAATAGACTTTCGAAACGAAAACAATTAGTAAGAGTTGTTCATCAATTGGCTTGGAGGAATATTATGATGTGGGAGAGTGAATACGATACTGATCGGGGGTCTAAATTTATTGCAAAAAAGTGTGGGCAACCGGTAAATTTTGGTGATTCTCGCCGAAGACGGAAAGAAATCGATTTGGTTTTTTAAAGGCATCTAGTGATTCTTGGGGAGAAAATGAACCAGTGGGTGAAAAAGGGCTTAACAAAGAGGTATTTACAATAACAATTTAGGGGGTGGGGGGGGGGGGGGG